>JAGVSQ010007648.1:0-15123 GCA_022683975.1 Rhyacophila evoluta
AATAAAATTCGCCCTTGTGGCAACCAAGTCGGATGGCCCGATGGGTCCAACAGCTTGTTGGACAGACTTGAGTAATTCTTCCCACAGAAATTGATAAGCATTCTGTTCTTGACAGTCATAAGGAGATGTCGGCTGCTTAACCTAGAAGAAAACTATCTATCAGATGCAGCGATAAAAACCTTGTAGGGTAGGTAGAACGCATCGACTACAGGTAGGCATACATACCTTTTTTAAATATTAAATGGCGCATTGAAATAACAAAGCTAATTTCAGACCACTTCAATAGCCATTTTATTACAGGGCACGGTGGTTTTGCCGCTAACTTATCTCAGTTTGGCATTTTCGCACATACTAAGCAAACTTGTCCGGGACTAAAAGAGTTAACGTAGCTTAAAGAATGATGATTTTTTGTTCATTGAGGCGTGCAGCTGCCAAACTACCTTAATCTCATAAGAATCCTACTTCACGTGAGTAATTATATGAGAAAATAATTTACTGTGTAGATAGCCTGGTCGGAGATAAACCGCCTTGATTGAAAAATATCAGTGATAAAACAGCGCAAAGTTGACAGCGTTTTTCGGACAGTTATGCTAAAGCTGAAGGATCATAGGTCAAGGGGCCTTATTTCTGAGAAAATGAATTATGTTAACAAAAATCAGTAGTTACATATGTAAAAAAATCTTGCGTCATAATTTTAATTAACTGTTTCAATCTGGCGACAGATTTGTCATACATGTCTCAGTGTTTTTTTTTTTTATATAACATACGATTTGTTCAAATCAAGGATGGCAAATAGGATTTAATCAATGTGTCAAAACCAGGTTATTTACAGGGCTTGGATAAGAACCTATAGTAATATCAGCTATATTTTAACACACGTCTAACAACTTGTATGTGTTCAATGTATAATAAAGAAATGATTCGAGATAGCAATACAATTTTTTTTGTTGGAAACCGTTTATTTCCAAAAAATGTGAGTAGAAGCCGGTCATAACCAGTAGAGGATTTCCGTACAGGTGCATGAGACGCGCGCTTCGAGTGTCATAAATCACGGGGGCTCAAATTTGTCATTTAGCTTTCAAAATACAATATAGGAGGACTGAAATTTTAGCTAGTGTAAGTGCTAAAAAGACTAAAAACTATACTTTCTGAAAAGAAATAAAAAATAGTTAACCATAATTTTTTGATAGCAGTAAAAACATTAGATATTGAAAAATATATTGGATTGGGTGTAGGGATAGTCAACATATTAAAAGAGAGGCCTTAAAGTTGAATTGCACTTGCGGTCTCTCAAGTCCCCCACTAGTTATGATGCGTAATTTGTTCCACTTTTGTTTTAAGTCATCCATCGCAAAAAAACACCTACCGTATTTCCCCAAAAATAGGACTCGCTCTGAAAGTAAACCCTAGCATGATACTAAAGGATGGTTTTAATATAAGCTCAACCCCGAAAATAAGACCTAGTAAAGCACAGCTAAGAAAATCAACAACACTGTTCATGTTGGAGGATGCTGAAGTTTATTGACCTTTGTTAGTGGCATCGACTTTTACAAATACCATCTCTCTAATACGATCGCCTTGGATGAGACTACAGTATTTATGGGCCTAAATCTAAAACGAAAATTGAACAAAAAACTGCCTCGTCATCTACATTACCTGAAAGGGTTACAAAAGCGCAAGAGTTATTTGAAATTTTGCGGTCCATCTTGATGAACAAAGATCCCACCACTAATCACCATAAAAAGCAAGAAAGAAAAAAGAGCTGAAAATAATGATGCAAAATTGATATAAGGCTGGCTCTTCGGGGAAATATGGTAAAAACATGGCAAGGTTAGTTGAGATTTATTTTTTTTAAATAATAAAGAATGTATATTTTACTACATTATATATACTATCGACACAAGGTGAAAAAATCTTTCACGTCCTATGAGATGAGGATTAAGAACAACGGAACGAATTTAGAGGAAATCGACGAAGACGTGTAACTTGGGAAGTTGGTTAATGTTGTAACAGTGCAAAGATTTACAGGCTACGATTGGACGGCTAAATGTACAATAAGATTATACGTAAGTAATTTAGAATAACAATCATGCAGTTACGTAAAAATGTACAAAAATACGAAAGAATTATACATGTGTTGTTTTTCAACAAAAAAAAATATACTTTTAGACAATTTGTTTATAACGCGGATCAGATACGTCCCCCACAAACCAGTGTATGAAATATTCAATGTATGAAATTCTTAACAGTGACATCGAAAACATCTCGTAGCCCGAGCTGAATATGCGTGCCTCATATTTTTCATCCCTGGTCTAAATTCTAATACGGATAGTAACTTCAATGTAAGGCAGAATTGCTCATATTATTTGTAAGACATACTATTTTTAATCAATATCACATCATTAAATTCGTCGAAAAAACGAGCGTGTTCGCGACAAATCAAACCTACAATAATAATTCATTATGTTTAATTTTGACAATATGACCGAGTTTAATACAATTTACATTTATTATGGACACTAAACGAATTTATATCGATTCGTAAGTTAACAACACAAACAAAAACCTTCTACATTGCAATAGATATATGCATAAGCATAAAATCGTTTGTCACCATTATAATATTGAAAGCTAAAAGCAGTCAAACAAAGTCGAGCGTATTTGAAATAATATTTTATTTACATGACAACAAGCTTCTTTATGTTTGTACAAGTTAATACGGAATCCGAATTAGAGTCAAATTTACGAGTAGAACTATTGATTAAAACACTAGCATAAAACATGGTTAAATCTATTTTATAATTATTAAATCAAGTTGTCGAAAATTCGAAGTATTTTTAAAATATCAAAAGATCTATAACTAACATTTTACTTTTAAATATATTTACTATTTGCTTATTTTTTCATCCTCCGAGGTGGATCCAAATTTTTAGTAATGCTTCCTTCTATGTATTTCTATACCTTGTGATATCTTTTTGCTTTTTATTTATTTTAAATTATTCCAATAGATTTAAAGTCCTTTATAATGAAATGAAAATAATATCTTTAGAAATTACTTGACAAAGTATTTGATATCTGTATTAAGGTTTGCAAATTAATTTATTATTTTATCCACCAAATCTACTTTTAAGTAATCTAAGTCATATTAGTACAATTGAAATCTTAAAGGTTATACTGCAAAAGTAAATCTTTAAGTTATTGTTTTTCTTTTGCTTTAGTTTTGTGTTACGTCTTTCAGTCCGAAACCAATATAAAAGCCTATTCTAATTTTTTAATGATTTTTTTACAAAATACCATCGCTCGTATGGACTTCTTTACAAAAATGATTTTTATACGCGTTGGTTATCGATCATTCAACTAACTGTGATTATTGTGAGTGTATGGCTGGTGAAAGTAGCGTGGTTTGTAATTTAGAATTAGATCATCCATATACACACATCATTCAATAAAGATTAATTTAAGACTTGTGATTTATCCAGGAAACCGCATTCGAACAATAGCCCGTTGTCTCTCATCCTGTAAATATTCCAAATATAATTAATATTATAGAATTTTCCGCATTTTTTATAATTTTGAAGCGGTACAGAATATCTGGATAGCCTTTACTTTTATGATTCATCGAAAAGTCAAAATTCATAAATAATTATTTCCTGCTTTGTAATCGCCTCCTTACTTGATAATCAGGAGAAGAACGATTTATAATTATGTTTTCGGAATTCAACTAATCCATGTCTAACGAACATCACGCATCTGTATTATACTACTGTATAGTTATATTATTTTATCAAAAAACAACAAAATTGCATGAAGTATGTATTTTGCAAATGTTTAACTATACATTAAGTATTTTTAACTTGGTATTAGCTGCTAATACCAAGATTAAATATGACATCTAAAACTTTCCAGAAATCTTTGAGCAAACGTGTTCATTGCATAGTATTGTATCGCAGTTGAAATTAAATATTTAAAACATAGGCTCCCAATCTTTTTTAGCCTACCGCCCCCTTTTCGAGAAAAATACTAAAAATTACTCACCGTCACTTTCTCGTTTTTTTATCTCGCGTAATATTATTGTTAATTTCTTCTATGAGGAGGCAGCGTTTCCTAATTGCCTGATAAAGGACTCTAAATGCTTACATAATTATTAGTTTATCGTTTTTTATCTCGCGTAATGTAATTATCAACTTTTCTATAAGAAGCCAGCGCCGGCCAAATGCTTAAACTCCCCCAAAGGTTTCTGAGCTCCCCTAGATGACCTCAGCGCCCACTTTGAGAACTTATCATTAAAACCATTAGTTGATATTTCATAACAATAAACGAAATATTTGTCCCGCAATGCTATTTTTAATCCACGAGTTATTATTCCTGCTTATGTTATACCGATACACGTAAGACCATTTGTTTAACCTTTTTAATAAGCAACAATATCCCGTTGTTATCTATCACGATAAATTCTAAAACATTCTTCAGTAGCTTTCATTTGTTTTTTTTTAAATGTCACGCATAGAAATGAAAAAGTTAGTGCGCTTAAAAAAGACATTTTATAATTAAAACATATTATAGTTGGTAGCATTGAAACTAAAATGTCAATATTCTTTCGATTGTGAAAATGATAAAACGACATTTTGTATGTTACATGCGGGAGAAACTAAAAGCAGTTGAATATTTAAAATTTAGATATTTTTAATGTAGAACGTTATTAATTTGCACCGTTGTATGTTTCATTATAAAATATTTACCCTTAGGTTATATATATAACTATTTTTACCATTAAACAAAAATTTTCTTGTTTGTATTAATATTGGATATCTTCATTCTTCTGTGCACGTAAACTGTTAAGTGCGCATTTATCACTATATTTTCCTGATTAAAACGGTGTATTAATTATTATTGGGTCGTATTTTTAAGGTTGGCTCATATTTTCTGATATCTATGATATCAAATCTCTCATCTTTTCGCAAAACCAAAACCATTTCCATCTTAGCAAACGTATTCTTGTTTGTATGATGGATCGCAGTTTACTTTCAGAAATACTGAAAAACTTGACTATTTTTCTCATAATTATAAAAAAGACTACCTACATTAATCAACTCTACACTTAATTATCAATGTCAATATTGGCTTAATTAAAGTTGAAAAGGTTATCCCACGATAAGCCGGTTCAAATTATGAAAATCACAACAATGTTACCATACTATGAAATGCAATTAATTATTCAGCCAGCTGTCGAATTCATTAATTTATTTTTGTACAACATCAAAAGTACGAAGGACATCTGTTCAACACATGAGGAACAAATAAACGAAAGGATACACAGCGCGTACTGAATTTGACAAACTGTACAGTTTGTACGTGCGTTATTATTATTTGTATAACAGGGGTGACCCCCACTTCTCTGATTTTTTGTACTGTGAAAGATATTAATAGCTACTGGATCAACCCCATACAATTTTATTACATCATATTGGTGTCTGGCGTTTCGACCTACGTCGAAAGCTTTGTGATTACTAGCCTTAAATTATATAAATCGATAAAAAAGTATTAGTATTTTTTATTAACAATATTTATTTGTTATAACAGAACAATATTAAGAATCAGCGATTTAATATAATATTATCAGGCAAGTCTCTATAACCCTTTTTTCTAATTAATTTGAATATTTTGTTTTTCATTTACATAACTAGTGAAAGCGATAACTTATATTTATTTATAAAAAGTGAAATACTAACTGTACATAGTATATTATATTTCAGTAATTACTTAAATATTGTGTATACAAATTAATCTTAGAACTGTAAACCTAACTACTTGGGTTACGTACTCTTAAAAATATAGCTTAGGTCTTAATTTCATACATGTGGATAGATTGTTTTGCAAAAAATAATTATATTGTATTCGTTCAATAGGGTATTTATGGAGATGCATTTTAAAAATATTATAATTACCATTAATACTCTAAAACGTATTTTTGCGTTAAAACGTCAAAAGCAGCGACATCTAGTTAGTTATTTATATCCTAGTGTTAAATAATTTATTTTAGAATGATCTCCAGTGACAATAGCTTACGAAGTTACCATCAGATGCTGCTACAAGCGTTTGAATCGCCAAAAGACCCCAAATTTAAATTGGAACATTTGTTAAGCCAACACTTGAAGATGGAACGAGCTTATGTGGAATATGCAAAAATGATGGTTTTGCAAAAGCCTGAAGACACACCTGAAGCGAGAAGTGAAAGATTGATTTATGCCTTCAAGGGGTGCGACTTAAAATATTTAAATCCTGGCGGACCAAACTGTGCAAGTTAATGAACAATTCTAGCTGTAAGGAAGAAAATATATATTTTTAATAGAGCAATATAAAAATTAATTTATTTAGTTAAATAAATATTTACTTTAAAATATAAATGTCGGTGGTGCAGTCTGTATATAATTTTTAGTCTGTTGTTAAATTAGCTTGATGATTTAATGATCTTACTGTAATGTCGGTTTTGATATTCTTTTACCATTTTTACTTGGAGGCATGTAGAGTATGTTGATATTTACAATGAGGAGATTTATCTTGTCAGATTATTTTCACAAGTACTATAAGTTGAGCCAATTATTTAAGAAATGCGACATCCATGTGCTGTATTTAAAAACAAATAAAACCCATCGATTTCTATGCAACTATGGGATTTGAACTGATAACCAATATTATCATGTGATTCAGCAGCATGCATTTGTGTTAATATATCGAGCCGTTTTTCGCAAATGATTATAAGCCGCAATTTGGCGATTTTAATTTTTTCCAAATCAGTGCAAAATAATCCGCATGGACTAGCAAAAGATTGTAAGGAATGCAGCAGTCGATGATCATAATTTATCCATTTTTCATTTTATCATATGATTTATGTTTTAAATTTTGTCGAAAAATCGACAAAGCAAAACATCTTAAGCGTTATATAATTTTATCATAATGATCTTTTGCAAAAAATTGCTCTACATATTGCTCACAAATGTTAGATTGATTTCACATTATGAAACGAGTTCGCACTTAGTTGGTACAACTCCATATTCTAATAGTTAAATGATTGTATTTAATCAGTTTTGGCTCTGGCTATTTTTGTTGTACTACAGATTTTAATAGTCTTGATAACGGTAATCAATTGGCAATTGATACTTAAGTGAGAACATTAGAATCAAACTTCCATAACAATTATTCTCAGAGCTTTTGAATTTTGTATGAAGATAAGCATAATAAGCATAAATATGTTTTTTTTTAATTTTGTGGCAAAATAGAACACTCAAATTAATACTGATTAATGGATCATTATAATTTGTACTAAAACAGTTAACCTAAGCTATCTCATCTTGATTAAAAATATATCAGTATCCAATCTAATTACATCCGGGGTGTGTATTACACGTCAAATCTCTACAAAAAATACCGATAAAAATATATGATGTATATTTTTTGCTGACCCAAACCAACGTTTATACAGTACGTAATAATATTTTTCCTACATTTAATATTAAGAAATAAAAGGGGTGCTTCCACGAGTTTCATTATAACGGGAATCGACCTGTATAAAATCACTATGCACCGTAAATTAGTCCATCTTGTCAATTTTCACTCCCAATACTGTGGTAGAAATGGACACTTATTTTTTTTACTCTCATCTAGGACATGGATTCTACATTGTATATTATAAGGCAAATACTCATAATATATGGCCATTTAATATTATGTTAGGTATTCTGTATAATCAGTCTATTGTTAGGATTTGTAACATTCTTGAGATGTTATGGAAACGATTCTTAATAGTAAGCATATTCACAGCAAAATTTTTGAGGAAAAATAATGTCACTGATTCTTTATTCAAGGAAATACAAAAATTTGTCTTAACAGATTTGATAAAATAGAAATTTAATGTCATCCTTTGTATTTAAAACAATCTTGCACACATCAAACTCTTCCAATTGGAAAATTTCAAATTAATAATATGCTTAAAAAACTGCAATTGCTATGATTGTATCATGCTCCTTAGATTTAGCATTAATTTATTATAATCCTTAAATATGCTTGCTTAGGTGATCGATTTTAAAGAATAATCATGAATAATATGTAAATAATATGATAAATATATGAAAAACAAAATGTTATCCGTCATTAATAGCATAATTGCATTATTTGAAGATTACCAAAATAATACATTCATTTTGAAGAGTGAATGGAATATTTCCCATGAATTTAATACTAGTCTAAAAAAATGAAACGATTCACGTCAGTACTTTAAGATATTTTATTGAAATACAATATTTATATTTCACATCATAGTTGTGATTATTATATAATATATAAACTAGATAGACAATGTTCATTTGACTATAAATAGTAATTTTATATTAGACACAAAATAGTTACTACACCAAATGGTATAGTATTACAAAATGTTAAGTAAAAGATTATAAATTAAAATAACTGATTAATTGTTAAGTGACTAGATTTAGGTCAGAAAACTTAAGTACTAAGGAATAATTAAATATACCACATTCAATCTAAATATGTGTATGATGTGTATTTCTTCCTTTGACATCTCTTTGTAAGATTTGTAATGTGTAACTAATTTTTGAGATCTTAGGAAATACGTTTTGCTTTCAGTTTCTGAAGCCGGTACATTTATCATAAACTAATATAATATAATGCTGCCAATGGTATTTATAATCTTGAATGATAAATATAAAAGTGGTGCCATAAAATAAGATTTTATTATTGTAACTCTTCTATGTATTATTTATCAAATTATACAAATTATAGAATTTAAGAAGTAGAATTTATATTCATCAAAAAATATTTAACCATTTTTAATTTAGGATCTACTATATTTTGCTAGCAAACTTAACTTGCTGAAAGATATTTTTGACAATAAATTATATTTATGTTTTTATCCAATTACTGATTATTTAATCCACTATTTTTCAGTATTGTTTACTTGATAAAATGAGTAAATGAGAAAATTATTGATATTTTAGATAAAAGTAATATTTAAAATGCAGTCCTCGATTGATACAATAACATAATAAATTTTAAGAACTGTGAAATTACTAGGTACCAAAGAACTATGTGACAGAAGATGATCATAAAAACATGAGATTTATTTTTTACCCTATGATACGTATACATATAATATGCTTTAATTACCCCATTGGCTTTATTTTTGTCAATTAATTTCTGATTGATACATTCTTTGGCTCAGCTTAAGATTTCCTCAATCAACTAAATACAAATTGTATAATTTATTACCTACTGATAATAAAACACTTATAAAAAAACACACATATTAGTTTTCTTAAAATAAATGACTAGAATGAGTGACTACCAACTATTAAAATGATAAATCAAATATTTTAGAAAACAGACCCTCGGAGAAAATCTATTGAAAGAACATTAACACATTAAATAATCAATAATCTATTATATTGTGTTGAAATTAATAACATCATGGGCATGATAGTGTGTTAACGAACATAAATAAATTCAAGATTTTTCTAATGGACGATTCGTCAAATATTTCAAATATGCTTTTCATTACAGGAATTTTAAATAGGACTCTTTGAAAGAATCAACTCTTCATTTCAATTACTGTTCGATGATTGAAAAGTACTGGTCCACATTTAAAAGAATTTTGTGTAAAATATGTAATAAAGTACAGTATACTCTTGATTAGCTGTGCTATTGCTGGGGAGGAGGAAACCGGATAATCTGATTTGAATACTGTACTCTGAATTATACAGCTGTGAGTACAAAATTCTGAATTTCGAGGTTGATAAAACTTTTACTTTCCTATACGTCCGAAAATAGAAGTAATGGTAGGTTCGTAACTTCTATTTTCAGTCGGATTTATAGGAAAATAAAATCGATGTGTGCGAAATGTGAATGTGGCCATCCAAATCTTAGTTTTTTTTTTAGTTCTCACGCTATATATTTTTCCTTTATCATAAAATAAATTTCTTATACGGATAATCCGCAAATCGGATAAGCTGCACCCAGATAATCGAGAGTACACTGTACTTTGCAATTAAATTTCAATTTGCCCAAAAATAGAAATATATAACATAATATATTAATGAATAGAATTTTATATGTGTTGAATGCCTTCTATCAATCGCTCTGTAAGGCTGATAATAAGCGGATTATCTTTCTGTATACCAAGCTCGGATAAATATTTTATGGTTTCTTTTGCGCACATGATAAATCCAAGAGTCCGCAGATCAATCTGAAGTGCTCCTTCGGCAGCATCTGGTCCAAAAAGACTTTCCAAGTTATTTTCCAAATCAAAGTCGTCATCAGATTCCGCCGAAGAATCATCATACAACGACTGTTGGAGATCTTCAATCTGCTCTAACGCCATCTTATGAGTGTCCACTCTCTGACGACTCATTGGATCTTCTTCTTCAAGTGACTGATCTCTAATGGTAGGCTTTCCACTGTTGGATAGCTGTGCTTCAACAGGTGACTCGGTAGGATATATATTTTCACCAAAGTTGGATGATATAGATATAGAGTCATCTCCGGTATTCATGAGACAATCCCTGCTAGTATTTAGGCTCGCAGAAGAAATCGTCTCAGGATGATCACTTGGTAATTTCGTCGTAGATGTCCCATCGCAAGATAAAGTTGGGGCACTTGATGGACGTTGAAATGAAGTGTCTATATCAACTACGACTTGTTTTTTTGATAAAGGAATACTTCCGACGTCATCCGCATTTTCAGATTGTCCGCGTTTTCTGTCATCCATGTTACCCAGAATACACAACAATACAGATGTGAGAATAAAATTGAATCGAACTGAAGGTATCGATAATATTTAGTTAAATTAAATTGCCGCTCGGTGAAATGGTCACACGGGCCTAGACAATAGTATTATATATCTGTTCAAACTTAAATCACAAGCAATGGTAGCTAAAAATGCTAATACTTATTTAACAAATCTCACACACAATATAAATTAATTATTCTTTCAGTAGATTGAGTAAAATTCAGTAAAACCAATTCTACTTAATAAAATCGCCGCCACATTCAACACCGCACAAATCAATTAAAGACTAAAACAGTTTTGTTTGTGTCAAAACAAAATCAGATAATTCATACATAAATAATTGCCATCTCCTTTTTTCTCACATCTAACTCAACTGAAAACTGCAAAAGCACAGCTAAAGCTACTAAAATCAATATTCGTTTGTAGATGGTAGACAAGGATGTCTATATACAAATGCAGCAATCAATTCCAGAGACAGGCGACTCACTATAAGTACCAACATAAAAATTAATATTTTTTTATGGCAGCTGCCGCCTGATTCGGAAGCAGATGTTCAAAAACGAAAGGTGCAATCGAAGCTTTTTCTATGATACATTATCAGGTTAATGTGTACTTTTAAATTTTCAAAAACATGTCGTAAGCAAAAAAACTGTTTTCAAGAAACGTTAAGAAAAATTGTGTATTTTTTTCACTAATTGACTCTAGAGTCTAGACAATACTGACCTATTCAATTTGGCACAGACTTCTCAAACCGTAGGTCGTGGCTTCCTTGGGGGCCGCAGGTTTGCAGTGGAGGACCGCGAAATTTTTTCGATTTTTTTCCTCACTGAATGTGACTAATTTATATATACTCATTTTACCATGTATAATGGAATTCCTTTTTTTTGCTTGCTGAATTCATGTAACTCATTGAATCATGTATTTTTTTTTACATCTATAATAATTTATTTTTTGGGGTGCACGGATTATTGTCTAATATGAGGGAGCGTGGCATGAAAAACTTTTGAAAGGATTCATTTGGCAGGTCACTATATTTTATGAGAATTTGCTGTTGCTCATTTGCTCTTTTAGATTTTTTACAAATTAAAGCATTAATTTTAGAAAATGCTCCAGGACACCTAAAATCTCTATAAAAATTATAGTGTAAATGTAATAGATAACTTTAACTGTGTAAATGTATTAGTACTGATAAAAACATCAACATTTAAAATACAATGAGATATAGATAGTCATAATTCAATGTTTCACTTGATTTATATTACAGTGGTATGAACCAATCACTGGATTATTTATAGTACCCATTCTCTTATAGTCGCCTACCAGCTAGATATATAATGGCATTCAGTTAACACTGCGACATACACACGCAAGCAACTGACAGTCTGATATACGCAGTTCTATCGAAATAGTGAGTGGACTTTGATCAACAAATCGAGCCTGCAGTTCGGAGCCGTCATAAACTACCCATCCTTAGGCATTCACATTTTGAGTTAATATAGAATAAAAATAGATAGTTTATGCAGCTACAGTAATAGAACCTATAATTTTCAGTCTCAAGCGATTTACAAGGGTGCACCGCTTTTTCATTTATTTATGATATATGTTGAATTGTTTTAACATTTTTGAACAGCAGCGGTAAAAATTTAACTTTTAACAATTTGTGTCAGGAATTACCTAGTAGTTGTGGCTGAAAGGTAAGTATTCACATTTTTGGTTTGTTTAATTCCCACAGCTGCTAGATTTAAAAAAAGCTTAAGATACAGGACAGGTAGCCCAATGAATTAAGCAAACCACTGACAATCAATTACCGCATCTAGATATCATTCGCGATAAGAAAGATAAAACACTTTTAATTTTCACATATGTACCCTTCCATACATATATGCCATTTCTGGAGTTATAAAAATCTATATACACAATTTCTGGAGTGGATATCTTCACTCTATGGAGTCGCACATGCTCTACTTTTGTGGGGATGGTAAAAAAATAATAATCAGCATGGTTAAGTAAATAAAAAAAGTGTAGGGCCAGATGAAAATTAAAATATTTTATTCAATGAAACAAAATATAATACAAACATAAAACATTTAATTATCTAGAATAAGACAATTAATGTGGACAAAAACAACATCATTTAACAAAATGTAGAAAATGCTCACCAAATATGTAAACACTTAGTCAATAAAAGACTGTACATTATTGGTAGGTATTTATTTTTACATACTGTACTGTTGTACAAAATGTAAATAAATGTTCCCTCATATATTCGAATAGGGATTGCTTGCTTCATTATTAAGTTTCGTTAAACCTAAAATCACCATGTTTTCTATAATATAAATAATACAGAACGAAGCACTTTTTGTAACCATATAAAATGTTTTCTGTATACAAAATACAGTAAGTTCTCGATAGTAATCGGCATTTCTATAGTCAATGTTGTACACGGTTCAGTCAAACGTCTTATGCATTGCAATCATTCACAAATAATACATCTCGGTTTTTCAGGCCAACTTCTCCCAAAGTCTTGGATATTCCTGAACACTCCAAAACTCTTTTCGGAAAATTTGTAGTGATTTCGAATTCCTCAGGTGATAATGGATGGCTGAACACATAATTGTATATGTCCTAAAAAAACACTTGATTTAAGTTAAAATCTATAAACCTACATGAAATCTCAACATATTGTTACCTTGAGTTATCGTACCGTATTAAACGTTCGATTGAAATCTTTTGAAAAAACACTGATTAGGATATAAAAAAAATACACTACAACTTTAATTGAGTATGGTTAAATTTACAATCTATAAACCAGTATTACTATGTACTACCCAAGTTTTCAATGGTTGAATAATTATATTAAATTATTATCCTAAACGTTAATAATGAGTAGTCATGATATCGGAATGACTATTGCGTTCAAAACTTGCATTCATTTAATTATCATAAAATGGAGATCTATGAAGTAAATGCTTACCCAATTTATTATCCACCATTCCCTGGTAATATGCAAATTTATATAGTGTATTTTGAAAAATGTCAACGAGATTTTGCTTTATAAATATTAATTTAGCCTATTAGCTTTGCAAATGTATTTAATAGTCGCTAATTTCGATTAGTGAAACACTCAGTATGGAATAATGTAATGAATATAAAATTTTCACTATAATAAGTTGTCTTTAATTATTATTAGAAAACAATGATAATTACCTCAAGGCTATCACTTAGACTAAATCTTCTTTCAAGTCGTGCTCCACATGGCAATTTAATTAAGAATGAGAGGCCTTTCGGGTCAGTGAGATCAGGTTCAGCTGGTAACCGAGAAACCATTGCTTTCTTTGAGTTAACAAGATCCTAGAAAAAAATAAATATTGGAGAATGACACACAATTCCAAAATTCTGTATCTTTCAGTTGAATTCAATTTTAAAATATAAATATTTTGAGTATTTTCTCTATGACAGGGTTCTCTAACATGGGTTCTGTGAAATATCTGAAGGGTTCGGCAGAAATTACCATTGAACTATAAAATGGTCTTTAAGAATGACAAATATACTATTTCAAATTACAAGGGTTCCTTTAGAAATACTACAAGTCAGAAAGATTCCGAAAGTAATGAAAGAACCCTGCTCTATGGCATTCAAACTTTTAAGAAAAATGAAACAATTTTCAATTGCATGCTTGAAAAATATGCCGAATATAACTTTTGTGTTTTTAAAATACTCATCTAAAAACAGTATAACAGTGAGTACTCAAAGAATTTACAGAAATAAAGATTAATAAATAATTTGTCAACATCTCTTCCCTTTCGATATATAATGATGGGTGAATAGTGGTGTCCATCTAATAATTAATGATTAATCAAAGCCAGTTACAATAAATACAAAAGTGATAAAGAATTATATTCTACAGAGGTGGTATTATAATTAAATGTTTGAATAATGACACAATCATTGTGTCATGCATTTGGTCAACAGTAGAATATTTGCCAAATTGATAATGAAATATATGATTGATAAAAAGATGTTGAATAGAATGGTAAACAGAATAGTGACAACTATTTGACTACATAGGCTCATAATGAAAAGTGTTTGATTGTATGTACCATTTTACGCTTTTCTTCTAAAGCAAATTTGTCTGTTGCTTGTTGCAGACGTAATAGCTCTTCATCTCTAGCTTCTTTCTTACGACGCTCTTTTTCCTGATCAGCTCTAAGAGACTCCTCATACGCTTCATCCTGCTGCGCTCTTAGACTAGCAGTAAGACTACGTTCTACCCTAAAATAAAAATTAATATAAATTTTATCAGACTTCTCAACATTTTGAATTTG
>JAGVSQ010007650.1:0-15122 GCA_022683975.1 Rhyacophila evoluta
ACAAACGAACGAACGAACGAACATACATATTTTGACTTTTATATATTAGATAATATTACGAGTAAATTATAACTTCGTCTCTAATTTCCCATCCATATTTTTCAAGAATACTAAAAATGGAGACGTTCCATCAATAAAAACACTTACCCTTGTATTAAATATATCATTCATTTTATTGTTCATTTGTACAGTGTTCCTAAAGGAAACTATGTTTTTATTCCGTAATGACATAATTGAAATCATATTTATTTTTATGGAGGTATGCATAAATTAAGAAGACCTTGCAATTTGTATACTTGAATAAATAAAATAAAATGTTAGTACTGGTCACTCCGTTACCTATAGCATCGTATCAGGTGTTAATATAGTCAGTTAATAATTTTGCCACAAGTATAATAAAAAACTTATATTATAGCATTCTGCTGAAAACAGTTTTAGTAAAGAATTATTCGGCCGTGTATTTTTTGCGCGAATTGAATAAGAATAGCGGTAGACTGCTTATTTAATTGAACCCCGGTTTGCCATTGTGTTTGTGAATGAAAAATTCGCCTCAATTGGTATCACGAGGAGGCATGGCATTTAAACGATGACCTCGGGCAGAATAGTAGCAATAACAATGATTCGAGTCGATAAAGGCAAACATCGAGACGCTGGGTCCGGCCGTCTCCCATCTGACGAATGACTCAGTCAATCTAAAGAAGAGCAATCAACACACCCTCATTAAACAATGCCCAGCCGGCGGGCGTTTCCTAAGTAAGTTACTCTACTGAATCACTTTTCTCTTTATATCCATATTATTAAATAATCGTTCTTTATTTCATCTAATGGAACTTATAATATTTAACATTATTAAGCGATATTTCCGATTGGAAGTTAACGATGTTTAGGTTTTAATAATTACATACTAAACTAAAACTAAATAATAATTAAGTCGGCTTGATATTGACACTATTAAAATAGGGCAGGAATATTAAGAACCACAATTTTAACACACAGTAGGTGAGGTCTAAGCGAGATGGAAAGTACATAATCAGAAAACACTGTCAGTCAACCCCGCAAAAACCGTAAAAATTGAGACTTCGCTATAGGAATAGTACGTTATAGGAGGTTAGGCACCCATACAAAACTTGAGGTTACGTCCTTTTAAGTGTATTTTGTGAACTGCAAATCAAAGATTTTTCAAAAGTTTATATATACACATGCAAGGGACAAACAGCTGTTGACAAATATGTTTTAAATGCACGTATATATAATAGTTACAATATAATATATTTATGAACATTTTAATTTAAACTTGAAAATTTTGCGTTTTATAAAAAAAACTACGTTATCGAGGGCACCGCTATAGGAGGAACTGCCGCAAACTCTCTATAAGGGAGAACGCTATAAGGAAGTTTACTGTACTATACGTCAATATTCTTTCAAATATCGTCATATTACTGACAAAAGACGTTAAAGTTTAAAGTACATTTTTCGAGAATTTCTTAAGGTACGTCGTATTATATGTTAATTAACAGAGAGACTTAAACTTTAAAACTCGATTATCTCAAAACTCATCTTTCATTTTAACGTCTTTTACCAGTAATACGACGATATGTTGAAACGTGGTGAATAAGTTGACGACGACAGACAAGAGAAAAATATATATCAATACAACACCGTGATATAACTTGTATTCGAACAAATGATTACCGATGGATAATAAAATACATAAACCGATAATAAATCTATATTACTTATGTGTGGCAATATACAATACAAGTAAAGTCAACAACGGTGGAGTTTTTCTAGATTATGTGTAAAATTTTCCTAACAATCATTCCAAAGATAAGAATACAAGTATGCATACTTCAAATATTTAGATATCTTTTAATATTTAAATTGTCTACAAGCTACGTATATAAATTCAGTATAATGCAAAATGATATCAATAATTCCCGTTCGTTGCAACCACAACGTTTCGATTCTCACGATTGTTTAAAATTCCGACCTGCTATTGCGCCGGTGACCTATACCGACTCAGTTGCATCTATATAGACTTGATATAGGCGAGCTTAATGTAAAAGTGTACTATTTCCCCAATTTGACTCATGCAGCGAATATTCTATTGAACACGTAAGTGTTGGGAATTACATCATACACCGGGATGTACCGGAGAATATTGCTAAATATAATGCAATTTAAATGAATGACTCATACAGGAATGAATATTAATACGGTGCTTGCTTCAAATAACAGTTTACGTAATTAACAATATCACAAAAAATGTATAAAAAGGAAAATGCTGTGATTGAGAATCGTGAATCAACAAACGAATGGAATGTAAAGAATTAAAGAAAACATGCATTTATACGGATTACTTCATGCCCATTACAGTATTCTTACTTATACGAAAGTGAATTAATTAATAATCAAATCGGTATCTAAGTATAAACATTATCAACGTTACCAGTCTTCGAAACCAAATATATAATATTAAACGCGGTGTAAAAGATATATATTGTTAAACGTATGTCAATATACGGACAAATTTTCTCAGAAATTTTAGAACAAATATATGGTAAAGGTTTTGTAGTGTTCAGTGGAAAATCGCTTTAAACGACTATATCCAAATAACAAATAAAAACGTGACGGTTTTGAACACTAGTACTAGTAGTAATTATCTTAAAACATTTTATATGAAATAGTTATTTACTTTGATAAAAAATTCCGATATATTTTAAACTGATCCAGACAAGCATTGATGAGATTAATCATTTTTAATTGAATAGCCAGTCGAAACATTATGTACGAGATGAATATATTATAACGAACGAAACCCGCAAGAGAATGCGATAAAGTATGCAAGAAGAGCAAACAGTACGTGTGGTTTGATTCCTGTTTAGGATTTTACAGCACTTACTCGTACATCTCATTGTACAGATTGCATAATTTTTTCAAAAAACAATCGCAAATACGAATTATTTGTCTTCAAAGTAACGCACAGTGCTGATACAAATGCATTGTTATTATTAAGTCATGTCCGGAATTATTTCAGTCAAAATAGATAGTTGTTCTCACTTTCAGTAACATACGACTAATATACAAAAAATATCGACAATTACAGCGAAGAAATGCAAAATATGATTTTTTTAAATATGTAGCAACAAAAACATTCGCACAAGCCGAAAGCAAGTGAGGCAGTAAATCACCTCCAGCACATTGAGAGGAGTGACTTTTAATTAATACAAGACAAGTGGGAGTAGCTCAATTTAACGGCAATTAACGTGGGCAAGTGGATGTGGTCTCCTTCAAACGATTGACCCAGGCAATTAGCGATCCATCAAATGGTTTACCTACACATAAGGCGTAATCGATATCGCAGTAAGTGCGACACGAGTTCCCAACCGGTCGATCGCAGGACCATTAAATTTTCAGTCGTTCACGGACATTTTCACATCCAACGTACTCAGCGGTATCGAGTACCGAGCAGCACTAAATTCTCTCCATTCTACGAATCACGAATTAAATAATGTTTACACGCATAATATATGGCGATAATCATGGAAAATAAAACACGATTTTATACTTAATCTTATTAATACTGTAGCTCCAAAATAAAACCGTTGATAGCATTCTTCTTCCAGCAGCTCCATAGTTGAACTTTGCTGGCAAGGGTATTGATTTAAATAAATTATACTTAAAACTAAATTAAAGTATGATAGAAATTTTAAACGTCGTCTTTTAAGCGCAAAAACTAACTTATTACAACATGTCTCAATACAGGAAATGTATCGGGCCATACAGGATACCTTACATACTGCCTTGGAAAGACATATATTTCTTTTACTTCGAATTTCAAGCTTATTTGACAAACATCCGAACTAACTAACAATTGAGTCTAGATAAAAACTTTTAAGATGAACGCAAGCTGTTAGTAGCACAATTCGGTGGCCGACAAGTGATGATCGGAGATTGACTCTGAATATCTAGATTTATAACTGCATGATGAAGAAAAATATTTTGAGCGATTATTTGACAAGCAATCATCGTGAAAATATATCAATGACATGTTTTCACATTGAAGAGATACACTTACTGGACATTTAGAGCAGCCATAGTTGAAAAATACATTTCCCCACTTATGCATTCTTCAAAATATCTAAAAACCCCACTCCGAAAATGGGTTATATGGATCTCCGCAATGTGAAGACGTCTCGACAGATTATTTTTCACAAGAATTGTTTATCAGACAATTACTCAACCCAATAGGCGCCCATTCCTGCATTTTCGGATTTTTAAAATCCGACAGATAGGGAATCGAATCTTTAGTCTCCGGATTGCTAGGAGCGCATGCTACCAACTACGGTACCGGGGAGACAATGTTGTATGATAAATATTCCGAACACGACTCGCGTGTTGAAAAAGGTTGGAAACCCCCGAAACTCAATATATTATATATTGATGGCGACGCATTATTAATTTGATAAAGCGTGTAAGTGAATTTGAGTAGTGAGAAATCAAAAGTGGCAATCTACTCCAATTGTATCACTTAAAATATCTTGAATCAAATACCGCAAAACCTATTTGAAAATTATAAATTAAGGGCGAGTATTTCAACCCTGCTAATTAATACAGGATTCCTTTAAGGTATAGCATTTATTATTTTGTAATAAAACCTGCAAATATCAACAATTGGTCGTAAGTATAATAGACAATAATATAATGAATGGTATAAAATTTTCTCAGCAATCGGTAAATATACTTTTTTAATAAACTATATTGCCGGTTGTTAAATTAGATAAAATCACATTTCCGTGTGTCATTTCCTTTCTCTTTGCCAGTCATTTCTACGAGGGAAGAATGCACAATGTAATATAATAATAATTATATCATCGTAATTACATGCAATAACAATCATTAATTTAATTATAAAACAATCACACTCTTGTTTTTACTTTGCTTCAACTTTCTTCGCAGTTATCCGCCAACAAAAACGCTTGGTAAATACACAAATCTGCCAAGTAATAGTTGAACGTTAATTAATGACTATAGAGAAGAAAATAACTAGACTGTATTCCACGAAAGCAACGTAAACAGTGTGAGCAATAAATTCCGATGAATAGAACGTGTCGGTGGGGCAGTTTGATAACTAAATATGGTTTAAAACAAACTAAACAAAATGAAATAAAGATCTACCACTATGATAGTATTGTAACAACATCGTCGTCGTAGAGCAAAAAGTCCCTAAAATTTTGGCAAGAATGAGTTAGATACATCAAAGTACAAAATTTTGAACTATGCATCTAATTTAAATTCAAGGTAATCATGAACATATTTCCTGCATTTGTTTTTTTATATATAACTCGCAATTAACAGATCTTATTATGCCATTATTGTACGGAAAAACTTAAAAAATATTGAATACAATAATTATTTGAAAAAACATTAATTTTCACATAGCCATGATGTATGCATTTAAAATAGCAATCACGAACATCCGTTATCTCAAAACTGTTAAAACGTCTGTTAGTGAAGTTTCGCTCCACAGTGACGACACGTATGTTACTACGAAGTAATAAATGCACAAAATTCGCAGAAAGGTGTAATATAGATCTTATAATTACATATGATGTAATGTAGTAACATAGTGTAAGGCTGTAAGCACATTCAACTATTATCAGCAGTGGCGTAACTACCGAGCGCACGAATCATGGGGGCGCAAGTTTTGGCAGGAAGTAAAAATTTAAAGGTAGCGTGAGATAAATAATACGAGAAACCGTAATTTTTTGAAGGAAGTATACAATTTTAGTAAAACGGGAAACAATAGGGGGCACAATAATTTTACTTGCTCCAGGGCGCTGAAAATTGTAGCTACGCCACTGATTATTATTGACACTGTAATAACAGTACTAACATATTGATGATTATTAAATTCGAGCATATACAACTAATTTTAAAAACCTTCATAAAATCCTTTTTCCGCATAAATTTAGTAAGAACGCCACGCCTTATAAATCTCTCATGCGCCGCGACATAATAAAACAGTCAGCTGAGAAGAAATGAAGTGAAATTAAACTAAAAACAAGGAGTTCAGAATCGTATTCGCACACTCGCGCGGAAAGTGACAGGAAATAAAAGCAGATTTGACACCCGCGTGAAACGCCAAAGACTGTTAACGAGTGAATTAAATACAACATTATACAAACGTAATGGATACGTAAAACATTAATAATATTAAAATACAAATTTGGTGTTGGATACACATATGGGCTTAAATTCAGATGGGTAATGACACCGTAATTAAGCCATTAGTAACAAGAATGTAACCACATCTATAAATAAAAGGCAGAACAATACTCGAAGACACACTTTATAATGTCACGATTTACAGTTTCAAATAACTATATTTTTTCACAATAAATTTCAAAACTATACTAAATTCTTTCTGTGCTTCAAAAATTTATCTCACATTCACAAAATACGTTAAGTCATATACTAGATTTACCAGTATCCAAATAGATAAAAGTCTGTTAAAATACGGCTAGTAAAATTCATATGATTCTGAGAATAAATAATTCGTTTAAAAATGCTCATGTACTAGAATGAATCACAACAAAATACGTATGTGACTCATTATTAAATAAATTACTACTAGGACGTTCATAAGTAGTCGGTAATATGCACTATTTATAACAGTTCGAACAAATACTGATGCGCATCCCAAATGTTTTACGAATTTATGAAAAACTGTACTGTGATAAAATAGCGTTATTTCTACATATACAGTATTAATGAATTTGTGGATAGAAACTAAAAAGAAATTCGACAAAGCTTATGTAACGTCGTTTATTTTCACAGATAGAAATATGTATATAACTACCAAGACCTCAGGAAAAACATAACAAGTATTTATAGATTCATTGCCGACATAAATTTAAGTTTCAAAACGCTATTTTTAGTCAAATTATATGTATATCAAGGTCAATTGTTACCTTACCGAAATCAAAGTGAGTTATGTAATTAATGACTTGTATTGAAATTTATCGCACGTAAGTAAAATTATTTTATAACCTATTTAATGTGTTGAAAAGTAGTGTGTGTTTCACAGAACGGACGTGTTTATTTAATTTACATAACTGAAAATACGCAGTCGGTAAAAAATCATACAAATATAAATAATGTTTATATCAGTACTTTATTACTTAGATGTGTCAAAACAACAATGTAAATAACTGACATAAACACAGATTTCGAAGGCGAAGTGAAGTTAAACAATTATTCACAAAGATAAACTTTTTGCAAAGCTAAATAAAAACTATCACTTTATACTTTGACAATTGCGAGATTTGCTTGCAACTCTTAAAGCAAAAGCACGATCGATATTTCTATAAAACATATCACTTTCTCTAGTTAAATTACATTAATATCAATACACATATTTATTGCAGGTTTTTTTTTCAATAACTATAGATTAAAATAATTTTCGATTTTGAATTACAATAGGTCAGGGCGCATGGGCGGTTGCATTATGAAACAGCATTCAATACTCAGGGCCTCTAAGTGAATGGGTGAAGAGATCAGATAAGGCCATAATCGACGAAAGGTCAAAATGTGTGAGAGTTATGGCTGCGTTTTATTGATATTAAATTCGTCTCGGCTGTCTCGCGTGTATTTAATTTTGAAAAATTATTACGACTGTAAGCATTAACCTTCTAAATATCTACAAATCGTGATTGAGGCACCTTGTGTTATCAAAAAATCTTGTAATAAAATTTTCATACATTTAATATTTTTATAAAAAAGCATTTGCTTGTTTTACTTAGAATTAGTCCGCCTAATGAATGCTTTATTCTGTTAACACAATACAGATATGGAAGATTTGGTTCCGATGTAATCATTGGTGTAATGAAACACTGAATTGAGAGAGTAAGTAATCAAACGCTTCAAACGGAACGTTATTTCATGTGGAATATTGAAATATCAAAGGAAACAGAGTCCACCTGCGGTCAGCGAAATGATTGACGAGATGATTACGATTTATGTTTCATTTAGGAATGGCGATGACAATAATATATCACCGTTTATTTTTAAATTAAATATGAACTCGTATCGTGATTACGTTTCCAAATAAGTATAAAAAGTACATTCAAAAATATATAAAAAAACACGTAAATGCTTCTCTCGTATATTTAAAGTATTATGTTTCAACGGTTAAGAGATGCCGCGGCAGCAGAACGACAATAGCAAAGGTTCGGTAACAAAGATGCAAAATAGGTGTGTGAGCAAGTTCGGCAGCGCAATAACACGTTGTCGTCACAACAACCAACGCTTTGCTGTTGTCGCTCTACTATCGTAGCGCCGGCCTAAGAGTTTCGGCTAGTGGAATTATTTATCAACCAACTGTAGGACGAATCAAGCTCGATGAAACAGATATTAACCAATTACACAGTGAATTTACTTTCTATGATCAAGTTGATGTAAATATTTATATAATTATTTTAGATAGTATTTTTTTCCGTAAATAAATTACGGCATTTTCTATGATGGGTCAACAAAAAGACGCTTGAGATTTAAAATGTAAAAAACAGGTTACTGGGTAAATCTCTCGATATTTTTTGGCAATGCGCGCAAATTGCGAATATCCGTAGGTGTAAGTATTTTCAGAATATATTCGCGGAACGCTCGCGCTCAAGAATTTAACATAATTAGAAAGAAGACTATGTGCTAATATCCTTCGACAGTTGAAATAATCTTAGTCAAATTAGATCTTCTCAACGCACTTACTCTGAAATACGAACGTGTTCATATAATGAATGAAATTTACGCCTATCAGCATACCAATCCGGATACTAAAATCTTTTTATATTTTATATTCCGTCAGTTTGGTTCGCGTCAATAACTAATATAATAAATAATATAGACATGAAATGAAAATAATTCAAAGAAAGTTATTTGCTAGCAATATTCCCTCTGCAAAGTCCCGCGCACTGATCGTTGGCTAGGTTTATCTTTCGATGTATTTATTTAATATTTTATGAAAGATGTAAGTGCTCGATGATGTAAGCGAAAGTGCGTGAAATGACATATATATATAACTTTAGAAAAAAATAGTTTTGGATTATGTTCCTACCCACTTTTCGGCCGGCGTAATGTTGGCAACCCTATCTATATGCTCGACGTCTTGGTTTTTCGCGTAGAGACCTTTCCATCTTAGAAAGAACATTACTCACTAGATAGGAATTAGACATACCAAAGATTATGAATTACTGAACTTCTGGGTATTTCTTAACTGAGTTGTTAACACTAGTTTTTTCTTGTACTAAAATAAATCATAAATAGTTAACGATAGCCCGAATTCAGCGTACACGTGGAAAAATAATACGCATAGAAAAGTAGAAGATATTCGCGTTAAAAATAGTTAGGTATCGTGCAGCATTTTTCCGTACCGGCTCATACTATTCCCTCATAAAAAATCCAATAAAGAATACATAATACAAAGAAGACTTCTTTCAAAGCGATATTCGAATACAAGCTCAAAACGAAGGAGGACACTGGTATGGCTCAAAACATTTCCGCTTCCCCGTGCCAACAAAATGTCTTTGAAAAAAAAATATCTGAAAGCATAACAACAATACTCGAATAATGTAGAAGAAATAATAATCGGAAGGATGTTCACGAAAGAGTAATCGGATATTTTATGAAACTGAATAAAGCAGTAGTAACTCATACTGTTAATACCACGATAAAAAAAAACTAGAGTCAATTTTTGTATGTGAATGACCTCTCTGACGAATCGTGTTTTTTTATTATTAAAACTTAAAAACCTTCGAAGTTGACATAAAGTTAAAACGATATTCTACTGCGTCGCAAGCAGTGGAAGCGCTTTCTTTCACGCTAGATAATTAATATTTTTCTATCATACATTGACCCATGTTGCTCTTTGGTGTTGGTGTGTGATAATGTAACATATAAACGAAGAAATAATAAATTTATAAAAATAAAATGTCCGTATGACTTCATACTGATAAGATATCTATGCACTGTGGATTCCATGTATGCTTAGTCCCAGAGCGGCAATAGTGATTTGGTTTCTAATTTTTTTTGAATTCTTAAAGCTTATTTTATTTAAAATACTATCAAAATTATGGATTACTGGAAAATAATTAATTACTTCGATAAGTTAGTTAATTTGAAAATGTCATTGAGCTTAATAATACACAAATTTAAATAGTAACTATACTTTGAAAATTGATTACAACGTTGAACTAATAATAAAACAAAAGAAGCGATTATCTTTTAAGTGTGCCTCATAATCAATTTGTTCTGAAATGCAAATCAATGACTAATCTACACAAGATGCGGTTTTATTGAATTGACGTAGTATCTGCAAGGTTGCAGCAACTAAAAATAATCAATCACAAGACAGTGCGAAGAGCCTATTAATATTTATTTAACTCTGTATCTCTACTAAAGCACTTCAGCATTGCTTGCATTGTATTTATTTTGTAAAATGTTCGATCGGTACAAGAGTTAGATTGCGGAGTCGACATTCATGTGCCAATTTATACAATTAGTCAAACAATATAAACGTAAAAAAATCACTGCCGATCGTGCAGAATTGTACTAACCAATCCACGACCTGCAAACGTAGTCGTCAGGTAATGATTTAGAATTTAATTACACGGATGGACAGTAAATATTTGAATGCTGAATTTCCCGTTCAACCCAAACATAACAATTACAACATGCAATGTAACGTAACGTTTATAAGCCAGAATCACTCTACAATGATGAGTCATACAAAAATATAGCACGAGTGAACTATCATACAGCTCTCAGTACGGCTACCACAAATATTTACATGCCGAAAAGGGATTTCTAACCCATTGACAGTGGCAAACAGTGCGAAGCTTTTTGAGCGGGTTAAAAGTAAAAACGCCACTAATATCGCGAAAAATCAAATAATTTCAATGATGGTATTCTAATTACTTAATCTAATACTTTACTGTGAATGTGTAAGTTGAAATAAACTGCTATAGATGTTATATAAGATACTTTGAACATTAGTATGTTTTTTTTTAGATGTTAAATAAATTTTTGATGAAAACTTTCAACAAAATCAAACATTTTATTTGAAGTTTCCATGTAGATAGCAACCCCGATGTTTTTTTTTTTTAGTTCGGCTAAATGATAATATGTGTAGTCTCTCTGGCTAGAGATTGCATAATTCGAGAAAAAAAAAATCTGACAATTTTCGGGATTCGATCAAAAATTTCACGTTTATCGTTTTTTTAGGTCTCGCACTTAAATTATTTCTGTTTTCGTATTTTATATTAGCGACTCACTCGAATAATTTTGCCATGGACAGTGGCGTTTTTTTTCTTTTAACCCCCACATGTACAATATAATAATCGTTTTAATCTATCATCCGTAATCCGACGCCCAATACCTATCAATCTCGGTAAATCGATAGTAAATTAAATACTAAAGTACATAAACACAATATTATTGGCCATATTGGTCACCATTCTCCTGTATTACTCTCCTGTAGAACCAATAATAATGATAAATGAACATAATGTAGTTACCATCGCTTAACGAAGTGAGACGATAAAATTTATCAACACAAGTTAGCTCTTAGTAACGCGCAGTGTGTGAAACAATACAGCAATAACTTATTTACGAAGAGAAACATAATTATAGGTAAATATTAAATTTACGTGAACAAACAGGTAAATATAATATTTATAGCTGTGTACCGATGATTCATTATTGCATTTGCCCTACTGTAACGTTCGGCCTTGCAAATGCAATACAATACTCCACAGGGATACCTGCCGGTGTTTCTCTTCACACACACCTGAGAGCATGATACATAAATAATGCAACTAGATTTACGATCTCCGCGTCTTGTCAGGCTTGGGTCAAAGGAGTAGTTAGTTTTTAATTTATGGCTGCATGTACAGAACCCAACAGTAAACAACAAGCTATACAAAAAGACTGTGATGATGAACTAACACTAACTCTCTGTAATACTCACGAGAACCTTAATAGATAATATGTACTCAATACCTCACAAATGGAGCCACACAGAAGTGGACCTGCTTTAAGATTGACTGTTGCAAATTGCCATTAATACCGCGATACTGAAAATTTTTAAAGTCTAGCTAAATAAAATAGTTAACCGTTATCAGAAGAATTCGACGGAATTTTTATACTGAATTGTGCACACGTCTTGATCAGATTGAGCACTATATTATACAGTTTATTCATTTATGACTCCTACCTCACTACATAATTAGTATCATGTTAATGGGTTATAAACAATCTTACATTTTTATTAATTTTAAATTATTGTATTGAAGAAATGAATGTAGTGTGCTTATTTTAAATTAGATTATATATTAGTCATGTAAAGAAAAGGGAAATGAGTGTTTGAAACACGTTTTTCAGCAAAGAATGTATTATAAAGATGAATCGGTTAATTTGTCGCTCAAATGATGTAACAATTGAATGCTTCACTTGCCAAATCGATTAACTCCACTTTCTGAATTTTATTAAATTTTTATGTCATAGCACTCAATTGACTCATAACTGTATAATATTCAAAATAAATTTCTCTGATAAAATGTATTAACACTGATAAATGACAAAAAAAAACAATGTATCCTATTGTCTCAACTTTTTGTTTTATGGAGTTATTCGATTTAGCAATTCAATTCAGAGTGATAATCAAATGTTACGATTAGATAATTTTGATTAATTCTAATATCGTGTATTAAGCTGTCTCCATTTTTCTTATATAACTAAATAAATCGAAGAATTAATAGTATTAAAGTATAAATTAATATTAGAGAAGAATATAGTAAAGATATTAACTTTCAACGTTGTTGAACTGACCGACGATGACAGTGGTGTTAGGTCCCACAACGCAGCCCGTCACCTCCTTGGGCGGTGGCGGGCCGCAGTGTATGAAGTCTGTGAGGGAAAGCGAGCTGGCTATCAGCTGCCGCTTCTCCTCGAAATTGAGGTAGTCCAGGCTGCCGCTGCGCTGAGGGGCCCCCTGCTCCTCTGAGGGCATAGCGCCGCCGCCGCCCGAGGACATACCATATCACCCGTCAGCTCCACCCTTCATCTCGCTACGCCCCGCATATTATTTCACTATTTGGCGCAATTTAGACACTCGGTCGCAAAGCGAATTAACACTTGTTTTATTAATTATACACAAACCACAACACTGTCAGCGAACAGACTATAAAAATAATCGTGACACTTTCAAACTGTTATTAAATTTACGATTGACACTTTCTAGTAGTGATACGAAAATTGACGATTGTGTTGGTGGAGAACACAGGAAATGACAATCGCTTGCACTGTTATCGATTGTGTTTTTCACAATTTATATTATAATAGCTTGCACTTCACTCATATATACGCTATCTTTATCGATTATCAAATTATTAAAACATACAACCAGTCACTGTAAAAACAAGTTATTTTACTATTATATTTTAAATGCGGATCCCGTAACAAATAAATAATGTGTAGAAAAAGAAATAAAAATTTCACTTTAAAGGATATTTGGGAGTTACACCTCAAACATTATCAAAACTAATAGAGACGATAATTATACGATATCGTTGATGGCTTTGCTTGAAAACATAAATATAAATAAGGGGAGGCATTTGTGGGTATGGATTTCAAATTAATTTCGAATGGAATAGATTAAATCGATATTCAAAAATCAATCGTTAATACTTAGCATGTCCAATATTTTTGCTGATGTCGGTGTATTTATAAAAAAAAACGAGAAAACCTAATGAAATTAAATGAAAATTTGATTATCTTAATCTGTAGTATACAAATATGAAAGATCTTCATTATCTTAAATCATAAAATCAACATATATTATTCACATCAGGAAAAACTGAAGTGAATAAAAATAATTGAAAAAAAACTTTTGACAGTTCGAAAATAGTTTATGTCAATGTCCGCCCAGGAATTTAAAAACACCATGATTACTAACTATGTACGGATGGGTTATGAAGATTATTAGTTCTGGGAAGGAATTTTAAGGATTCTTTCGAGTTGATGATACTATCATCTCTCGAGATGGACGCACGTGGTATTTGATACTTGTTGATCAAGTCGAGATAGTTGGACACGATCGATCGGAGGCATTCACCTGTCTGCCCGCTCGGCGCCAGCGACCCCAACCGATGTAAACAATACGCGATTATCAGCAAAAACACTACACCAACGGAATTTATAGTACACGAGGAATTAAAACTACCCACAGGATGAATTCCGCGAAGCACCGGTTCGTTAAAATCTACGGCGCAAATAAAAAAAAATACGAGGAAGCATCCCTCCTCCCATTACGCACTCACTGCTTGTCACACACGCATTTTTGAACACCAACGGACTTTTATTCAAATAAACAAACTATAAAGACACCTTTAGAAACTCGTATTACACTCGATTATTGATATTAAACGTCACTTTCGTGTCAGAATCTATTGCACCAACGGAATTAAAAATGTAAACAGAAAATTTAGCAGTAATTCATATAATGAAGGAAAAAGTGCTCCGCCAGCTCCGCTCTCTGCCGAACTAAACAATCTACGAGCGGCGTCGCAAAGCGCACGGAACAGAGCGAGTAAGAAGAGGTCGAAGTAGAGGCCATACAGGGAGAAGAGCGAGATACTGATAGTTGACTGATAGAAAATGCGCGCGAAGCGGAAAAGAGACGGGTAATCATGCGGGTGGGTTTAGAACAGGATAGAATGGTGTAATCTGGCAACGTCGGTCTGAGTGCAGTCCGCGAGAGATGACGGTGGCGCCGTGACAGCCGGCGGGGCGCGGCGGCAGAAAGCCGGCAACGCTGTTGTAGAATAGACCGCTGACTCTTGCGCCCGGCAGTGATGCCAACCCACTGGGTTATATTTTGTAGTAAAATTTTGATTCCGCGTGGCTATATACTATAAGGCTTAGATACCTATTGTATATTGATATTTCAGCGTTGTTTTTCATCGTTATGTATGAAAATATAAAGAGCATGATTGTTTGCATAAATCCGTGTTCTCTAAAATACGTTTCATTAATTCAAATTTCCATTATATATTACTAATATATATATA
>JAGVSQ010007651.1:0-15122 GCA_022683975.1 Rhyacophila evoluta
AAAATGTAAAAAAAAGGTTGACTCCGTTATTGAAAAAAAATCCTTACACTCTTTTAAGTGTTCCTTTGATTCCATAATATGAATTGTCACATGTTTTAATATTACACACATTCTTATCAATTTAGAATAATTTTTCAGTTTATTTAGTTCATTATTTGGAAATAAAAGAACATTGTTTACAAATAGGCATATCCAATTTGATTGATTTTATGATACTAGTTAAATTAAAACCAGTGAAAGATTTTAGTGCTTAAAAAGGGTGTGCATAAAAAATTAACTCACTAATCAAAGGGTTAATACACGTTTTACCAAAAGGATATAAGCTGAAAATGCTGACATTGGGTTCTCACCACAATAAATCCCACCAAAGTCTGTGTGTCTACGAAATTAAAAAATCTTCATGTCACTATGCGATGTTGAAATTAAACAAAAGAGTATAATACAGATATGTGTATTAAATACCATATGTATTAAATCTGTGAAGTTTATTGTGTACCCCATGTTTGAACTTATTACCTTACTGTCAGTAACCGGTGACCTCTTAATTTTCATTCAGTATTCTGTTCAGAGAGTCAAAGCTTGACAAGTCGTGGCATATGCCATTCCAATACTGTGCCCGAAAATTTATCGAAAAATATACATTGTGTTTCAAAAATCAAAGAACTTTATCATCCGTAAATTTTAAATCCAGAAACAATCTATCGCATGGTTTTGAGTTTTTATGATGCATAATGAAAGCTTAATAGTGAACAAGAAGTATTAGTAAGTTCATAAGTTTCTAAAAAAAATTTTTTATTGACATTTAACAATACGATTGTACTTAACAAAATTAGAATTTACTCGAAAGAAATAATAAATATATTGAGCTTGAATTAAAAAATAGTTCTATTTCCAGATTTAATAATAATGTTGAAGTTTAAATAAGCATCATAGTTTTCAACATAACTAACCAACCATTTAATTCAGTTATATTATATACCGTATTCGTTTCCAAAGTAGAGCACATTTATCTACACAGTGTGAAGATCTCCACTCCAAATGTGAAGTATATGGAAGTCCGCAATGTGAAGAGGTCTTGATAGATTATTCTTCACAAGACTTGTTTGTCAGACAATTGCTAAACCCGATGGGCACCAAGTCCTGCATTTTTTCATTTTGAAAATCCAACAGATGGAGAATCAAGCCCGGACTCCCCGGATTGCTAGGCGCGCACACTACCAACTACGCTACCGGAAAGCCATTATTTATAATATTAATTTAGACTAGATTATATTAATAATTTACTTTTCATCAGCGTTCAATCTGAATGTGGAGCATTTTGATCGTAAAATGTACACATTAACATGGATATAATACTTATATTATTCCCCTGATAGCATAGAAGTTAGCGTGAGTGCCTCATAATCCGGGAAATGCGGCTTCAATTCCGATTCCAGTTATGTTAGATATAAAAAAAAAATCCGAAAAAGGACGGGATATCTATTGGATTGAGCAATTATCAACTATGTTTCGCAAAAATCAATCCTCCACAATATGTTCCCATTTCTTAAATCAATATAGTCCACTTTCGGAGTGGACATGGTAAAAAAATCAGTAAATCGCTTTAACCATCATACATCAAATCTTTTATGCAGTTATAGTTTTTGAACAGTGAAATCTGATACAGAAGTGCGAAGTCTTGATAGTCAATACTAAAGAAGCAATTCTTTATGATATTATATAAACATATTAAATAAATACTAGTTAACGATATTATATAAAATTCATATAAGCTTGAAAAGCTCTAAAGTCCAAAATATTGTGGCACGGTGTACGAAAGAGGATAAAAATACATAGGAGTGACTTCTACAGTAGAAGTGATATGACACACGTAGACAATATTGGCAAAAATATTGCAATCAATCGATTACTGGGTAGTCGAAAATATTGCCATATATTGTATGAAAGACGTTCCGGAATAATTTCAGCGAACGCGTGCAGCTGACATATTGACATATTTCTTCATTTGATACTATTTTTATCGACAAAAAGGGTTCACTTTAGCCTTTGTATAGTACACAAATAAATAAATAATTGCATTTTTCTTTTCAATATGGAACGAGCCAATCCCATTTGTCTGTTTATACTATATTCGTTACGAAGGTGGAGCAAATGTATCTCAATAGATTACCACTTCAGAATTGGAGTATATTTTGATCTCTACATTTTGAAGGCTATATATATATTGACAGATTTTTCCCACGAGTATTAATTGTCAGGTAATTATTGAATCCATTTGGCATCCAGTTCTGTATCGTTAGATTTTTTTAAAATCTAGCAACGTAGCAACACGTAAATTAATGAAGTTTTACTGGAAGAATCAAATACATCATAAACTACCATGATAATTATCTTAACGAAATAAAACTTAAAATACTCACAATTTGTGGTTTTCTGTGCCACATTAGTTTCGATATGTTACTAATATAACTATGTCACTAACCGTTAGTAATATATTTTTGAATTAAATTTATGAATCGTTCAAATTACTTAGAATCTCGATAAAAATATTAATAATTATAAATTGAACTAATTATTTACAAAAGTAGTAGAAAGAAAGTTCAGATACTTCCATATTTACCTGTATGTATTTAAATGATATTCGTTATTCATATTCTGAATATTTGACGGTTGATCTATTCAACAAACCAATCCTAAGACGACGATATGTTATAATATTACCAGACATCATAATCAGATATTCAGATAAAAAGCTTGCAGACGTATTTGCGTCAAGCGTGCCAAATGGCATGAGCTTTCGAGATATCCGGGAATTCGACCATCCATAGAATCGTATGTTGGTTCGTCGAATTTTAATAAACTTACAATATTTTAAATACTCAGATATGATTTTCAGAGATTTTTTAAGAAAATGTTTTATTTTACTAATTTAACGTACTGGGAAAATAATATAACATCACACAATTGAATATTAAATTCAAAACTACAAATAAAAAAATTATTTCTATAAAAGATGGAGAAGATAAAGTTAAAATAGTTAAAGAAATCATATTCTATAGTATTATATTTTAAAATAATATATTACTAACTCAAATTTTACTTAAAAGCAAGGTATCAATAGCAAAAATAATTTCGTAAAACACTGCCGTATCGGCATCACTTATAATAGGTCAATATCTTCTATGGTAAATAATCTTTATTATCTAAAACCTAGCCAAATAACCGGTCAACCTGTACCGCCGGGATATTCGTGCTACATCGTCCACATTGCACCATTTGCCATGCACAAAACACTTGAGACAGATATTTAGCATTCAGACTAAACCACCGTCGCATCCCTCGTATGGTCCCTGGCATCTCAACGCGAGTCTGTCTGACTACATTCTTGTTTCACCCACGACCGGCGTCCATTAGTTCACTCCTCACATAGCAAATCTCGGCGTCTGCCCGCTGTCGACAGCCAAATTGTAGTCCACCTTCTGTACAGTGACCTATCATATGGTCAAAAATGACGCATATCCATATTAAATAATCATCACAAATTATTGTCATATTAATTTAATAATATCTAAGATATAAACCTATAAGTAACTACTAATTTTGACGGCAGTATTTAGCTTTAAATGATCATCCATTTATCTACAACATCAGTTATCAAATTCGTAAAATTATTTAAAAAATTTGAAACCTGGCACAAACAAATAGTTTCCTTTACTATTTTACAATATTTATTTCAAAATCATCAGATGATGTGTGTTTTTATGTTTGCATATGTAAACTTACGAACTATTTGAGACCTATAAATATTGACATGTAACAAATAATCATCCATTCCATAAGTCTATGAAATTTTTTTTGGAATAAGTTAATATATTCTGTTTTCTTACCACACACTTTGGTAAGATAATATCAATAAACTCTCCGCATTATTATAAATAGTATTAGACTTTTTAAACTTACTATATCCTCATAAGCTGATAATCTATAATACTAATAGTACAGTACAATATAACGGACTAATGAGTGTTAAAATCGAAAGTCCGCCGTATAAAAATGAGTTTTTTAAATGCATTTTCATTAAAAATTAGCTGGCTTTTGTGATCTGACGAAAAGTCAATACATGTTAGTAGATGGTCGGGATGTGACCGTATCACTGATAAATTTGATTTTGGGGCTCTTGCTTCTTCTCAATTGCTATCTTCTCTTCGATACTCATTTTTCAAGACCATAACTTCATCTGATATTTTACTTTTAGATACCCATGGATACCTTCATCTACTTTTAACCACTGTAAAATATTTTCTTTGGCTACTTCTTCTTCATCATTATTCTGAATTGACGTACAAAAATCATAAACATCTAATCTTTCTAAATCTATGTTTAAATTTTGGTCATCAATGAAATTCTTCCCACCACTATCCAATATTTGCACATTTACTGTTTTACAGATATTTTATCCTTTATATCCGAAGTCCATTGTATCGTGCCAATTATATTGAGGTTCTACTGTAATATACATAATTATTCAGTGTGTTTGATAGCACGCTGTTTTTAGAATGCCATTCCTTAAAGGCTGTGATCAACTACTTTGTAATCGTATAATTTTGAATTAGTGTAATCGATTCTTGAATGAACAAAAAATTAATTTCGCTTAAATAATGATTATTTCCGTTTCCTTAAATCACGATTATTTTGAGTCACTTATGGATAGAAATAATTAGCTCTATGAGGTAATAAAAAAATCTGTCTTTGTTTTGTAAGTTGGAGTATATCAACTATCTTGCTGGCTGTCCCAATTTCATGGTCGTCGACTTCCCCTCTTGGATCTCGCCTGCGCACGACGGGAATCCTAAACTAGTCGTCGAAAGGCCGACACTTGTTATATTATATCACCACATAGCATGTGAAAGTTTTCGTATTTTTATTCCATGTTATTTGTTTTGCACGTAAACATAATCTATCGTTGACACGACTATAGTATTTCTGTCCAAATTACTACATTTTCGATATTTACAAATCTTTAGGCAACTCAATTTGAAATTCGGCCTCCAATATCGAATCACGTACACTTAAATACTTATATATTTTTTTATATACCATGTTAGCTCCTAACGTGAAGCATATGGATCTACACCGTGTGAAGATATCCACTTCGAAAAAGGAGTATATGGATCTCCCCAATGTGAATACAGATTATTTTTCACAAGAATTGTTTGTCAGACAATTACTCAACCCAATGGGCATCCATTCTTGCCTTTTCAGATTATTAAAAATCCGACAGATGGGAATTCGAATCCGCATTCCCCGGATCGCTAGGCGCGCATGCTACTAACTACTTTACCGGGGAGTACTTAAATACTTACCTACAACTAAATGTGATCTCCATCTACCCGCTTCATGCTCATGCCTAGTCTTAATTAGGCATATTCCGGAGCTCTAATATCGAAACGCTATCTATTGAAATATATTTTATTCGACGGAAATATTCCAGAAGTAAATATAAATACCCAAGACTTTGATTGTCATGCGCTCAAGTATACTGAAGTTAAAATACTTACCTACTGCAACAACACATTACAAAACCTACCTAAAGTTTATGCAATCTTATGTCAAATCATCTCTTTCCGGTTATCATAAGGTAAGCGTGCGCACATTCTAGCTGGAAGTTTTGTATTGAAATCTCTCAATTACGAGATTCTTAAGAATGTTAAGCTGTAGAAATAGATGTCAAATGAGACAAAAAATTCACTAAAAACCAAAATAATATGATAAAAAACTGTCAAAGAAAGTCTTTGGAAAACGGTTGCCCTATTTTTAAAGTGGTTATATTCACACTACCGAAATCATTCGTAGCAAACACTGAACAAAATCGTGATTCAATTTTCGATAAAACATGTAAATAGTTTCATTTGAATGATTAGAGTTATATTTAAGGACGTTTTTCATTTGCTTAACACAGCACACAATACTTCACAATATTTATTTTGTTATTGTAAAACAGAACTACATCCAAATGATGTTATTATGCAACTGAAAGAATTAATTCACCTGAACCAAAGTGCATGCCTGACAAAATTTATTATAAATGAATATACTAATTAAAATAAATTTAATATAAATAGTAATTAAATTTATTTCATCCTATATTTTGAATATTTCAAAGATTATAATAGATTTTTCTTCTGTTTGTAAGTGATTTAATGTAATTGTTTATTTATTGAGATATTATATTCCGTAGAAACCTTCAGGCTGTAAAAAGTTTATACTTAAAACAGTTGACAGCATAAATAAATACTTTTTGCTATAAATTTATTTAAATTTCGTGTAATACTATATTGCCAATTCGGTTAATGTCAACGTACTTTAAATTATTACCATTTGGACAACGAGGGTGATATTTAAAAAAACAGTGAACCAATTTTAAATAACGCCAGAGAATAAAATACCTAATTGTTTCAGAGAATCGATACCGAGTAATAAAAGAGAAGCTTGAATTTTCATGTCTTTGTGTTAAAAAAAAGCTTTATTCAACTGCAGGTGGCCTGTAGACAATGATTGAATTATAAATTATTCATTACTTGAAAGAACTAAGACGTGGAATTCGATTTTCATTACTTCGACAAGGTCTTAAATAAAATATCTTTCTTTTTTCCGATCAATACTTCAGTGCTATATTTTCACGTTGAAGTATCAGAATATATTTTTTCTTTTCACTTATAATATTAACCGCTTTATTAGCTACGGTACATGCTGCAAAAATATTTCTGCAATTTTTCAACCAATATTTTGTCATATTTCTGTAAAACTTTAATGAAATATAAGTTCATGCATCAATTTGTATATTTGAGTGATGTTTCTGCATTTTTTCAGACACAATATATTTTTTCAGATGACAGAATTTATTTTGACTATGTCTGTTACATAATACACTTTTTCACTATACATATAAATGTAAAAATATATTCATAGACTTAACGCCCGCATCTAATTAAATTGTTATTTATTTATATATATACCATGTTCGCTCCCAACAAGGAGCATATGGGTCTACACAGTGTGAAGATATCCACTCCAAAAGAAAAGTATATGGATTTCCGCAATGTGAAGACGTCTTGATAGATTATTTTTCCTGAGAATTGTTTGTCAGACAATTACTCAATCCGTGATCAAATCAATCAAATGAGTATCCAGTCCTGCATTTTTGGATTGTAAAATTTGACAGATGAGGAATCGAACCCGCATTGCTAGGCGCGTACGCTACCAACTATACTACCGGGGAAGCAAAGTTATTATTTGTACAGCTTTAAAATAATATAAAAATAACCAACGAAAATAATATAAGCAATAAAAGATGGTAATGGTATAATTTAGTAGACAGTAAAATTTACATTTATTAGTTGACCTAAAGTAAACAAATTCTGGTTCTGAAGAATTTTATTTGTTAATTTTTTAAAATTTGCAATTTTCTATAATATAAAATGTTATTTGGTATACACAAAATTTAGTTTCATATAGTAATTTATCAGACGGAGAATACAAATAGTTTTCTATGGAAATCATTCTATTTTGGGTTTTTTCTAATAATTATTTTTAAATCGACGGCTTATTAACTATCATTGCCAAATTGAAAATAAAAATATTTAAAAGCTTTCCTGAATTAAAAATTCTTCTTCCAGCTTTTTTCTTTTTCAACTTCTATTCTGTTTAAAACAATTAAGTTCCTGTTTAAAATTCCCACTTGGTCACGTCCTGAAAATCTGCGAAAAACTTAAGAATGCTAAGAAATTATTTAAATTTAAATGATGCGATACGATGGTCCAAATTGGACAGAGAAAGAAATGGCAGAGCTATCTTTTTTATACAACAGTTACTTTTTGCGGTATTTAAATCATAAAAAGACGACAAAAATGGTGGAATATTTAAATTATTTATTACAGACTCGTATAAAATTAAAGGAAAATGTAAAAAATATCATCCACTTCACTTCAACTGAATTTTCATTCATCTGAATCATAAAGACTTTCTTGTACTGTACGTTTTGTAAAACTAATAAAAACTATATGTGTTTAAATATATATTTTGTTTTTAAATATGTACGTACTTTTAAAAAAAATAACTGTTACGTATAATTTTCTTCAATAAAAAGACTTCATTCATTTGATTGAAACATTTCTTCAGTATCGGAATCCTATGTATATATTTACAACTAGCATTTGTCGAATTTATGAAACAATATTTTTGAATAGTTTTTTTTAGTATTAAAAATAAATATATTTTTTTCTATATACAACAGTGTCAACATTTCGCATTAAAATTGTAGAATTTATTTATCGTTTCTAGGAATATCTTCACATATAAATAAAATTCTATTCGTTATTTTTTACCTACCTATTGTTACCATTTTTTATCATAACTGTTTATCGTGTGAGGAATAAGTTTTCTACGGTATTTTTAAAAATCATTTCGAACAAAACGTTCTTGAAAATAGATTTTTACTAGATAATTTTAACAATGAAAAAATTGTTTTTATTCTAAGAAAAAAACCAAACGAATTCTTTGTTTTGAATTTTGCTAAATATTTAATACTATTGGTACAAAGTATTCGCAGTAGTTACAATAAATTTTGCTAAAATAATAACTCAGTTTTTAGTGTAATTAGTGGGAAGTGTATGGACAAAAGAGAACATGTTATATTTAAATAAATATCAATAGAAAATCTTTTATATATATCAACGTTTATCATTTTTCAACAAAATTTAATACTATAATTAATTTCAATATAATATAACCATTCCATGTTTTTTTCTAGTCTAAGTGATATTAATAATTGTTCGTATTTTTAATGCTCAATTCTAGAATAGTTTTATAATAAGCTTATCGCAACGTAAACTATTATATACATTTATTTAATATGTAATATTATTATTTACTATACGTATGTATAGATATTAAGCCTGTAACACACGTGGTTTTGTAACGACAGGCAAACTTTGTAGCTTTGTAGGCAATAATAGTGCGGACAGGTAGAACTAATTACCTTCGAAAATTAGCATGCGCCAGAATGCACTTCGTTGGCACAATCAAACAGTGAGTTTACTTAGCACCCACGCCGTGTATTGCATATTGCATAGATCAGGGATAGATACAACAAAATAGCATATATAATATTAAATAAAGAATCGTTTTTTACAATAAATTAAAACTGTAATTAAAAAGTTGACTATATAAATTGGTACCGCGAAGTCAAAGACTTTTTTAATTTTTTTTTTAATATTTGAATTTTAAAATATACATACTCCATATAACAATCATACTATCACTATATTAATATAATCAAGTATTTTTGTTTTTCAACGTATTTTAATTTTCATAATATTAATAAGAAAATGAGTTTAATTAAAAATATATCTTTCCAATTAGTTCTTTGAATTAAAAAAAAAATAGCAGATGTGAGAATCTAATCTGCAATCATTATATAGATTCATTGTACGCACACTCTAGGTTGCCGAAATAACCTCTTTCTATCATTAGACAATCAAGTTTATACGATAAATATAACTAAAGTAAAAATCATTAAAAATAATTTGCATTTTAATCAATGTCTCCCTGGTTAGCGTAGTTGGTAGCGTGCGAGCCTAGCAATCCAAGGAATGTGGGCTCGATTCCCCGTCTGTTAAATTAAAAAAAAATAGCAGCCATAAGAGTTGAATACGCCACCGTGTACGCACGTTAACCTCTAGGCTGCCGACAGAGCCTCTTTTTATCATTAGAATATCAAATTTATACGATAAACATAACCAAATTAAAAATCATTAAAATTAGTTTACACTTAATATATACACATAATATTATATAATTTAATAAACCCATGTTTTATTATATTGCATCGTTGATACTTCAGTTTATATTAAATAAAATCATGATAAATATCTCATGAATTTATCGTGCATGTTATAGAATTTTCTATGGTCTATTATATAGTAACTATGCTTTGAAATAATATAATAACTACAATTTTTGTAAATTATTCACACTGTGCAAATGTCATAAAGTCTCCATAGAATATAAATAAATGATATGAAGATATTTAAATTCCGTCCACCACGCGTTCCATGTCCATATTTTACATCACTAATATAGGCGCCGAGACGCCTTCCCAAAGACGCGGCCTGTTGCAGTCAATGGCCGAATAAACAGGGCGCACAACTGCATAATGCTCTCTGAACAGTCGCGCACTATTTTGCAACCTGTACACGAGAAGCTCACATATCGCGAACTAAGCACCGAAGCACACCGGTATATAAAATGTTATTCAAAAGCTTTCACGGAAATAAAGCTTTTAAAATCTCAGTTTTATAAAAGTATTTTAAGTTTAATAGTATATCGACGTCAACAGGAAAATTCTTCACACGTCTCAAAAACGTAACTGTGTAGAGTTTAAGAGAAGATAAAAACCGATTTTGATAGATTCGGATTGTTTTAAAACGTATGTTAACAAATAAACCTGTAAAACCTGAACTACAGCTTAGTCAATAGCTATTATGTAGATCTGGAATGCACGAGATGTTTTTAAATATTAAAGTTGGTAAATGATTGCATAATGGATGCAACAAAATATTTAAAATTAAATAAAAGTATTTCCTATTAAGTGAGATGTTTTTATAATCGATAGTGTGGTTGAAATTTTATGCAAGTTATATTAAAAGCATTTTTGTAAAATCGACTTCAAAAAACATAATTCAATAATATTTAATATAATACACATTTATACCAATCAATTTCATCTAGTTAATCAGTCAAAATTATATATTTTACTACCACGTTTGTTCCGAAAGTAAAACATGCAAAAACGTAGCTTGGAGATATAAATATACGTTGTTTCATGATATTTGATTGTGTACTAATTGCTATATATATTGGGCATCGATTTCTTTATATTTGAATTAAAAATAACGATTTAATGTTTATAACATTTTTATACAAAAGAAAAACGTTTACTAGTTTCGTGTAATTTTAAAATATTATTAAGTACGCTTTGACTTACCCGAATTTTCCAGGTAAACTCTGCGCATAGCAAAATGCGTTTCATAAGCAAAATAATTAGCATTGTGTTTGCCAGCGGTCCACCGTACTTACCCCTAATCTCTGGCTTTAGCAACTGTACGTAGAAGGTGCTTTCAGGATTCCAAAAGCTCTACCTCTTACAGCTTTCTCTGCTCATGGTACTTACCGAGACAATTTACGTTGTGGCATTTTGCAAAACTTACATTATACTTTGACCGAGAAACATTTCATACATACTAAACAAACTTACATGCGTTAACTCACGCCTTTCTGTGCTGGACCTCGAGCGCCCACTTAAAAATGTATGTTTTAAATTAAAATATTATTCATACACTAAACTTTTGTATCCAACAAGTATGCTCCCTCTCTTCCTCTCTTAAATGCAATGATATCATTAAAATAAGTAATTGAAGCTGTCTACCATGCATATAAACATCATACAATACACACACAATGCCAGCGCTAGATTTTATACGAAATAATTATTTTTCTTGATATTCATACACGGTTTTATTTCGTAGTTGAATCATTATAATTGAAGCCATATGAGTTTTTATGACGTATACTTGTATGTAAAATATAAAGACCTTGCAATCAGTATACGTAGAGAATTAAAATGAAATATAAATACTGGCCATTCACTATCCATCACAGGGTTGTGAGAGTTAAAAATACACTGCAACTATCTTTGGCGTTAGAAAACAATTCCGCAAAGTATCGATCGACTTTAAGGTAGCTTTAATAACATGATTACAAAACCAAGAAAACTTATAAGTTTCCTTTTTGAATATTCTATATCCGTTTAATTAAGACAACTTAAGAAGTTACGAAACTTTTTATCCTATATATATCAGGTCTTTAAAACCACATGATGGAATTAATATTTTTGACTGAAATTGATTTTAAATTCTAAATTATTTAAAACTGGTAAACTTCCATATCGTATATCTTGGTGGTAAATTATTGGATATAATGTAGAACACTGGAATGAATATTAATATGTATTCTATAGAATCGACGTTGAATATTGGTGACTCAAAAATATTAAAAAATATTTTTTATAACTTAAAAATAAAAGAAACTTTTGCTTTTTTGCTTTGGAATACTTTTGGACTGTTTCTTTTACTATAATATAGTAATTATACATTGAAAGAATCAAACATGAATTGTCAGTTCGTTACAAAAAAATATTGTATTTATTATCATATATTTATGAGAACCTAGTGAGGATCTTATGAATAATATTGGACGGAGCTTTAATTCTGAAGGAATTTAAAATGCTGTCACAATACAAATCAGTAGTACAGTCTTCTGCTAGTTTATGTACATGTAATAATTTAAAAAAATCTATACATACATCAACTTAATTTTCAGGACCTATACCTATTTTTTAAACTATACATAAATTATGTATCTGTTGCCTAATGCCAGATACATTATTAGTTTAGTGTTTATGATTGTTTGTTTCTTATAAATAATGTACATTTTGAATCTGGTTATATTATTAAATATGATATCATATTAACGAGTGGATAATTACGCAGTTTTTTAAAAAAATATTATACTGAATGAAGGAATAGCTTAACAGTCAAAATGGCCAATAACTGTCATATATACCATTTCTATGTAGTTCCCCGGTATATATCTCCCCGACAGCGTAGTTGGTAGGGCGCACGCCCAGCAATCCGAGGAATGCGGGATCGATTCCTCATCTGTCAATACAGGACTGGATGCCCATTGGGATGAGTAATTGTCTGACATACAATTCTCGATATTTAATTAAAATTTGACAAAAAGTGCACTTATGACAGGTATGAATTAGACAACTCAATTGTTCCCTTTTTTAACTTGTAGGTTTATTAATATATATTATACGTATTGTATATATGTGGTCAAAAATTGACGCAAGTGCCCATATCAGATATTGATTTTTTTGACTGATATCACAAAGTACATTAAAATGTTCCTTATTTTATTATTTTGATAAAAACAGCTGTGTTATTCGCTTAAGCTCGTAAATATACATATTTTATTGTATAACTACACATTTATGAAGTATACTATTGATCAAAAAAAAATACCTAACTAAATAATCGATATAATTGATAAAGGCTCTTCTCGCATTAGACTCTAAATATATACTCTATAGTAGATACGATTAACTAGTGTATTACAATTTAACTTACCACGTAGCATGCTGAAAGTCGGTGAATTTTATTAGTGTTATTCGGAGTTCATTAAATGGAACGATATTATAGTTAAAAAACTAATTTCATAGTAGGTCAACACTTACTTAATCTTCCACACATCTGACCTTTTCAATCTTTTGCCTGAATAAAAAAATCGTGAAATGTGTTTTCCGCTGTAGCAAATGAATGATTTTATCCACTCCAAGCGAAGCGAGTAAACTAAAAATACAAATATAGCGTTGTATTATACTCTGAACCGTGTGGAAATAACGTAACGTTTCTTTATGACATTTGAAATGAATGTTTTGTCACGTCGGAAATAATATTTAACATAGAAATGCAGTCCTTACAATTCATAAGACAGCGCTTAACTGTTTACAGAAGCATTCACGTAATGTTGATGTAAAATACAATTTCAAAGCAATGAATTATTATCTTAACGTAGATTTATTTGAAATTTTTAAGTTTTAATTTAATTAAAATAAACTTGTTATGACGGAATGAATGAAATTAATTTTAATAATTGATTTTTAAGCCATATTTGATCCCAACGTGGAGCATATGGATCTACACAGTGTGAAGATGTCCACTCCGAAAGAAGAGTATATGGATCTCCGCGATGTGAAGACGTTTTGACAGATTACTTTTCACGAGAATTGTTTGTCAGACAGCTACTCAACCAAATAGCCATCCAGTCCTGCATTTTCGGATTTTTAAAAATACGGCAGATAGGGATGTGAACCCGCATTCCCCGGATTTATAGGCGCACGCGCTACCAACTACCAACCGTGATACAAAAATTTAATTGTAATATAATTATTATTGATTATTTGTTTTATTTCGTGATGTCTTAACTATTCATTGACAAATATGAAGTACAATTAAAATTTAAATCTATTTAAGGCAATTTAGTTATTAATATTATAATATAAACTTGTCATTCAGACTGTTAAAAAAATGCTCTAAATAAAGCTTGGGCTAGAGTATAGAGTAAGCTAAAATTGGGCTTAAAATATTATTTGGACTTAATAACTGATCATTATTCAATAAATATTTTCGTCTGTGAATAATTTATATACCAAAAATAAATCGTTAATTATAGTGTAAATTTTGAATTCAATATATAATGTCATTTTAAAATACTAATCCATCGCGAGTGTTCAATGTTTGATTTTCGATCCAATTATTGGTTACAAATTTCGGAATATTGGACCATCGATAAACTTCAGTAAATTTATAATTAATACTCGTATAAAATTTGCAAATCACATTATGAATAATTTAATTAAAATTGAACTGATTGTAATGCTTCAAATATCACAAGACACATTTTCGATTATTAAAATAATATTTTGTATTCTTCAAAAAATCACTTAATTTTGCATAAACATAATTGATATACTTATATAAAAATAAATATGCTATAAAAAAATATCAATTCTGGGTTACGATATTTTCGAATAAAATATCCCTCATGATAAAGTAGAACTTCCCAAACCAAACGATACAAATTTTAGAAAACATAAAAAAACTCTCTATTGTGACTTCTGTAACATCAAACTTTATACACTTTTTTCAATATAAAAATTAATAATATTTTATAAAGTGATATAAAAAAGGAATTTAATTTAATAATATTGATAATCCTATAAAATTCGTGTTGCGTATATGACGCACTGTTTTATCATAAGCTACATATTTTTTGCGCCTTGTGAATTTCAGGAATTAAAAAAATACTTCAAGTGTAAAATGTTTCAAGATAATTATATATAAAAATAGAAACACATTTTACTCATAAAATGAGCCTTAATATATAAATAATTAATATTTTTGACTGATGGTGCTTGATGGAAATCGATTTTAAATTCT
>JAGVSQ010007652.1:0-14767 GCA_022683975.1 Rhyacophila evoluta
CGCCATGCGGGATATAGCACAAAGGTATGATCAAAGTGTGCGTATCGCGTACGTTTGTATGCATAGGGCGGTTAAACAGCGTATGAGAATGTAATCCTGGGTAGTGCCTCACTTTTATCCTCAATCCAAGGTCTTTGATAAATGGCACCAAGAAAATGGGTGTGAAATTCATATAATAACTACTTGCCAATATCAATCTATTGTCATGGCACCAATTGTACAACGTACTACTTTGTTTTTACCTAGAACTTACATGGCTTGTTACATTTGAATCTGATTAATGCTTTTCTCATATATTGCATGCTTAAGTCTTGTGATTATCATCATCAGAGGCGCGCATGTACTGTCAAAATTACAATAAAGCAAAGTTAACTTTACGACAGAATGTCGCAAGAAAGTGTCGTCTGACAAAAGTTTTTCTCACCTAATTTCAATTCTAGCACATCGTTGGCATCAACCACCAAGTGCGATAATGCCTCCATTCTGAAAAATATCAAAAAATATATAAAGCGCATTAACAGATTACGATAATAAACAAAATTTGACGATAGAATAGAGACACGCAAAATTGCCGCCAAAATCTTTATAAACCTCCAATCGGATAAAATAAAACAGCAGTGCCGCTAAGCTATTTATTGATATAACTGTATATATTAATATTTTAGTTTCAATAGTACCTCTAAACTGCCAGTTGAATCTTTCTGACGGCAGGGAAATAATATATTTTTTGAAATCTTGAAGGAAACGTTTTGCCTGAGAAAAACTTCAGTGACAACTATTCATAGACAATTAATTTCTGTCAGAAATCCATAAACATCAATTATTCTCTTTTCACATTTTTGCACGTATAAAATTACGTCGTAAAACTAAGCTTTTGAATGAGCATATTAACCATATTTTAAAATAAATTAAGTACTTATATTATGAAAATCGTTATGTTGTTCAATAAATGATTCAAAAAAATAATTGCAATTATGACTGGTTTTCATATCACTTTCCAAACGGCTTATATTATATTATATAAGCATGTAAAAAAACATGCATCGTGTTGATATGAATATAACAATAAAATATTCAATTTATGAAATATTTATTACATGTAGACAAAAATATTGGCAACACTACAAAAAAAGGTATATTATGTGACGTCATTATGGCCTAGTTGGGTTAGGTTTGTCGTACAGTTTTTGTTGAAAAAATTGTCATTGCTCATGTTCGCATTATTATTAAACGTTATAATTATTGTTGCGCCAGACGGCGCTTGCAAAATTACGTCTAAAAAGTGGTATTCTGCTTGCGAAGTCGCATTCGTGCTAAAATGAGTCGCCATGAAGGTAGGTGGTAGTGATAATCAAAATTTACACGATGTACAAATTGACTTTTCAATTCGATATTTTCTTATTCGTGTTAATTTTCTTATTTACCATCGAATTTTTGCCCGGGCGATGAAATATTTTAATATTAAAATGAATAACACTGGCCTAGCTTTGTGTGCGAAGGACAGTGTAATAATATTTTGACATTTTCCCAGGAGTCAGCTGTGATTCATGTCTGAAAAGCAACTTCAGGGGTCGTCGATACAAATGCCTTATATGTTATGATTACGATTTATGTGCCTCTTGCTATGAAAATGGAGCGACTGCCGCACGCCACACTACGGATCATCCGATGCAATGCATACTCACCCGATCGGATTTTGGTAAATTGCACATTCACAATATAAAACTTATTTTTAGAAAAATGCTGAAATCATAACAACTCATTTTTGTGCTACGCATCAGCTACTACGTTTAAAATGCATAAAGAGAAGGCATGCGTATGTCCTTTTCGCGAAATTATCATTTTGTACCAACATTAAATAATCCACTAGTTACTTGCCAAGTCAGGTGATCCAACCTCTTGTTTTATTGATACATAGCTAAGTCTCGGAAATGAAATATATTTATGTAATATTGAAATCCTATTTCAAATGCTATATTTAATACCTACCAGTTAGTGTAAATTAGCACTATCAAAAAAGCTGTTTTATTTTTTAAACAAACTGAATTAATGTCCAATTTTTGTGTATTTTTAAACGTAGCAATTAGTAAACATATACAATTAATATCTTTCGATGTTAATTAAATCTGCAAAGACCAATTTCATGAAAAATAAAATCATTATGAATCTAGTTTCGATACTTGAGCTGTATGTATTTATTGGTGTGTGATTTAAGTGGTTGACAGATTGAGGAAATTTTGTTTATAATCTTGATTTACCAGAATAAACAATAGAAATACTCCCTAGGTTTGTTGGTAACAGAATTCGAAACTACTAAGATTTCTCCATACCTTCTGGGTACATAAAAATTGCAGCCTTGTTATATAAAATGGGTTTTCTAGAAAAATACAATAGCTGTAGTATATTAGTTTTTAATAGATTTCTACCTTATGAAGTTTTTTTTGTCTATTTAACCTATTTATCACTTAACTATGGTAACCGTGGCAAAAAAATATCAACAATCTATTATTATATTTTAATCACAGTACATAATCAAATATTTATAATGTGAATGGTTAATTGTGACTGAGATTATTGTTTCGATGATGTGATACCTGAAAGTGTTGTGATACCTGAAAGTGATGTGATACCTGAAAGAAATACCAGTGCTATTCGTATAAATTAATTGATTACCTGGATGAAACCTAAATATTGAACAGAATAGTTAACTTTATTTAATTCTAGAATGTTTCTACAATATAATGTTATTTTACACACTTATTTCATTATTAAGTATCATCTGAAATGTGATTTGAATGAGCTATGTAATTATTTTCAGATTTGTACTATGGCGGAGAGGCGCTAGGATTGGAGCAACCTCAAGCATATACATGCCCTTTCTGCAACCGGATGGGCTTCACAGACTCCACTCTCCAGGAACATGTGACCGCTGAACACTCGGAAATCACCCAGGAGGTAATTGGTATTTTAATATTATCTCAAATTGCATAATAGTCTTGTCCAAAAGCGGTCATTCTATTGTAATATAGCTGTAAAGCATTATCATAATAGATGTATATCCAATAAGACTTAACGAAATGATAACTTTGCTAAAGGTGGTGTGCCCAGTGTGTGCGGCCGTTCCAGGAGGGGAACCTAACTTACTCACAGACGACTTCGCTGGACATCTCACCCTCGAACACCGTACTGGACCTAGAGATCTCATCTCGTTTCTCATATCCTTTTACTCATGGATTAATTTTCAGCCTTGCCAGTCCGTGAAATATTCAATCAATTAACTTCCTGGTAGCATAGGGACTAGCATGCACGCTTTGCAATGCAGGTTCAATTCCCACATCTGTCAGATTTAAAAAAAAAAATGCAGGACTGGATGCCTTTTGTCTGACAAACAGTTATTCTCATGAAAAATAATCTCAAGATATGTCTTCACATTGCGGAGATCCATTTTCTCCACCTTCAGAGTGGATATCTTCACACTGAGTAAATCCATATGGTCCACTTTCGTAGCAAACATGGTATCAACAAAAATACTAAAGGGTTTTAATTCCGACTAGTGAAATAGCACAAACCTTATAAAATATTGTGAAGTAAAGATTATTTATGATTGTAAATGAATGTTAGTTATGGTAATTTTTGTATTCATGATACTTTGTTTTTCCCATTAAATCTAATTTTCTAGCTGGATTAGTTGGTGTGCTGGGTAATTAAAAATAGCAAAAACCAAATACTTTATGTCAGTCTTCCGTAACCTTTTATCTTTCATGGCACACTTGACAAAATTTCACGGCACACCACGAGTAGAAAAACTAAGAAATGCTGCCTCTATAGCAGCATTCCTAATGTTTTTTTGATATCGGAGAAATATACCACAGCACACCCAGCATCGTCTCGCGGCATATTGGTCGCCGAACACTGCTTTATGTGATGTGGCAATTTATTAATTATTAAATCCTTAACTTATGCACACGATGAACCGACGGCTATTCGCCATGGAGGCGTGAGACGCATACCCCATTCAGGACGAGGAGCCAGAGCTCGCCGATCCAACATGCACTTCAGGTTAGCTACTACCTTTACTACCTTTCATCACATAATATAGCAGCAAAACGAGCAGTTTTGCTATTCCCTGATACATAATTTTCACTGCCTAAATTCAGTGATAGTCTAATCAATATGTTATTTATTTCATTGAGTAGAACTTAACTTCAGTAAATATGTAGAAAACCAACAATTGGTAAATGGAATATAAAAAATTAAATTGAACTGTAATATATTATATTGAGCTTGACATTTGTCGAGTCAATTATCAGCTTGATTTCAGTGTGTGTTATTATCAAAGTTATTTGACCTTGATATACAAATACAAATCCGTGAAATACAAGGTTTTGAAGTTCATACAAAATTAGGGTTTGCGTTTCAAAAAAAAATGTCGAAGATAGTTTATATACTTTATATTTTTAAATAAACAAATATACATTTACATATTTATTGAAAAAAACTTTAATAATATAATGTAACATTCGTTCATCATCGTTATCACTTAGAATTTTACATGTTTTACTCTTTTTCGAAATCGGTTGTAAGTTTTCATCATCGGACTCTTGATTTCTTATGGCCTTCAAAAATTTGGTAATAAGCGATTGTCTCCGTGTAAATCTTTACGTATTTCCTCATAAGGTTCTAAAATCTGTTGTAATTTCCTCTCGAATTTTGAACTTCTTTCCATTATAGGATCCTTTTCAATAATTTTTTTTTCTAATTTAATAGCCAATTCCAAGCCATCATTTATTGTTTTTAATGTGAAACATGTAGCTACTTCACTGCAACTGCTTTCCGAGTCATTAATTGTGATAGGTTCATTCAACATTTCGACTAATTCTTCTTCGTTCAACGTATGATCCTCCAATATTTCTTGCATGTCATGAATATCCATGTCATAAAAACCTTCTCCACCAATACCACGACAAATGTTTACTGTCGTATTCTGGACTAATCTTCATCTTTATTTTATTATATTATTCATCTTCTATTGGTGGTAAAACATTTTCTCCAGAGACTACTTCTGGCCACAGCTTTTTCCAGCAAGAATTTAAAGTTGATTGTTTTATACAATACACAATTTCGAATAGAATTTTTTTTCCTCAACCGTGTTATATAAAGCATGTTGTATAAAAATATGCCACAATTTATACATCCGTGTTGTATAAAACCGTGTTGTACGAGGCCCAAGTGTATTAATGCTTTTCATTTGTCGCATATTATAAAATATTTCATATTTTTTTGTGCAGCACTTCCGGTGGACTGAGCGCATTGTCTCCGTCATCACGTGATGCTGTAGTGGACCCCATCGCAGAACTGCTCAGTCAGCTGTCAGGAGCTCGCCGTGTCACAGGCTCTTCTGCGCAGCCAGCCGCACCCTCCCAACTACAGCAACTGCAGATGCAGCTGCAGCTTGAGAGGCAGCAGGTCTCCGTGAGTGCCATCTCCTTTTTGCGTTTTTAACACTTTTAGACCCAACTATTTCTTTGATGTAATTGAGAAAATTAATGATTTGTAGAAAACAAAAAGAATTAACTTCATAATCCAATGGAATTGTCACTATAAATAACTAAACTTAACTTTGTCAAATTTTAGAATAAAACCAAACACAATTTCAGCAGAGAGAAAAATATATTGATTCAGCGTCCTGTTATTGTCTTGGAGGTAAAGTCAGTAGTCATACATAAAAATAAAGGCAGATGAAATGTAAAGAAATTTGTTGTTTAAAAAAATTGTATAATCTGCTAAAAAATAATGTGTCCCACCATTGTCAGTAACACATTAGTTATCTTCGTGTATTTAAAGCTATTGAGCTTTTGACCCATAAAGGAGTACAAAAGTAGTTTTATATCCAACGCTATTTGTGCTCAAAGGAGAAACAATTCTGCATCCGACCGTATGCTGTAAAAATTGGTACTTCTTGCTGAAAAGATCATTTCAATAACTATCAGATACTTCTGAAGACATTTTCGAAAAAGTTAGGATATTGTTATGTATAAAAATCGACGTTTATCAAAATAAAGTGCACTATGAAAGAACCCACCCTTGAAAGAGTTAAAAATTGATTGATAACAGAATGATAGAGTTTTGGTTAAAAATTAATTCCAATTGGCATTGTCATTGTGAACTAATGCAATAGTATGTTTTTACTGAAGGAATATCTTTTGATTTCGTCTTTGAATCATTCTAAATATTAATGAAAGAAAAAAAGGAGACGTGTGACGCAGTGCAGGTTTTGTTTCAGGCGGCCCGTCAACAGCAGCTGGAGCGAGTGCCGCGACGTAGCGGTGGTGGCGGAGGAGGCAGTGCAGCAGGCGGAGCGGGTACAGGTGGTCAGTCCAATTCAGGTGCGGCCCCTCCTGCGGCACATCCCCCTCCAGCGCATCCCCATGCGCAGCATCCTCATTCACAGGCACATACCTCTGAAGCCACCACAGCCGCCCCTTCGCAATTTCTGCTGACTAGGTATGCAAGCATGCCCCTTTATCCTAGATTTTTTATTATATACATATATTCCTGACATAGTTTGTCAGTGAATATTGCAAATAAAAAATGCCTAATAAACAAAATATACATAATTTAAACCCCTTATTACCACAGGGCCTATTTATCGGCCCTCAATATGTATGTGAAAAAATCACAGGCAAGTTTTTAACATGAAATACGAATATGTTTATACTAATAAAAAATTATTGCGTTAATTGCAGTCGACTCTCCAATTACGCGATTTGTAATGAGGGCACACTTTTTCATACAGAGGACTCATTACGTCACACCCGATACATTTACTTTATAAATATTAAAATTTCTAAATCTGTGCTTACAATCAATAAATAGACACAGAAACATATTTTTTTAGTTTTTAATAATTATTAAGTAATCCATAATTATCTAAATAGTAAACGCACGCGTTATGACTTACTGAATATATACATATCTTACATCTATGACGAAATCAATCTGACACAATCGAAGTTTTAAAATCAAGTCGAAACATGTACAGACAACAAGTAGTACATAACAACAGTAGACTAAAAATACACATCCTGCCCATTTCGGCGCACCACATTTATTTTGAGGATGTATTCATATATCCTACCCAAAGTCACTATAATTTTTGTTGGACTTGTATACATGTCCCACCCGCTCAACAGGTTAAGAAATATTTGTTGCATCTGCCATGTTGACTTTTTTTGTTTAAAATTTAGAGATTGTCGATAATGAATAGACAAGTAACATTTATGTTTTTGTTATAAAAATGTAGTAAGAGTCTTTGAATACAAATTACAGTCAAAACATTTGAATTATGAGATATGAAACATCCTGTGTCCACAGATGACATGTAGATTTAAAAATATATGAAATATTCCATTTCCCATAGGTTATATTGAGCTGTAATCAGTAAAACATCGTAAACATAAAACATAATTCCACCAGAGACGGTTTATTTTCTTAAATATCTCAGGTTATGTTTAAAAAATTAATTTGAAATTAAATATGTATGTATAATCCATACCAGTGGAATTCATTTTTTACGCAAACGCTGATTATGGCTCGATATTCTATATGATAAGGATAGGATGAACAGGAATTAATAGTATTATGGCATGCTTTTACTTTGTAAATGTGAATAATTTTTTTTTGTATTTGTGCAGATTTCTGAGTGCAACTCCTTCAGAAGAAGAGCGAGCAGAGTTAGAAGCAGAGAGATCACGCCGAGGGTCCTTCCTGAGAGCCGCTGTCCTCGGGTCGCTCGGCCGACTACCACCACCAACGCCGCCTCCACGCCAGCCCTCACCGACTCCATCCCCTTCACCTGCCGCTACAGCTGCAGTGCCTCTCCCTGCGCCGCCCCCTCCTAGGCCTGCCGCTTGCAAAACTCGCAAGCAGGAACTCAAACCTGCTCCCCCACCTCGCGCTGCGCACCCTACTGAGGGAAGGTAGAATTCGCTCCGCCCCTCCCCTGCCTCAACCTTTCCTCTCCACACCCTTGTCCGCCGACCAAGTTATGCCTCTCATTAATTTATTTTACAAAAATCTCTCATCAACCCCTGAAAATTTTCTTTTGTGTGGGGAAAAGATGAAAATAAAATAAAACATTCAAGAATCCCCTGAAATTTATGAGTGTATTTTGATAACCAATTCGCTTCTTTGTGCTACTGATCAAAGCATTTTGTGATAATATTTTATCTGGATTCGTGAATCATAAATATGGGATGTGATTCCCATTAACTCTTGTTCTTTCACGTAAATAATAACAACTGAATGTAATCATCTTCACAATATGAGTGAGAATTTCTCTCCCATTCTGGGAAAAATGATCACAGATTGTTGTTTTTCATTCATTTCTTGATTGTCGGCAGGCCTACGCTTTTCTCAGATAGGATGAGGTGTGTTGGGAACGATTTCTGTTAACAATATTGTTGTGAGATATTCTATTTATTTTGAGTTGGGGCGTTCGTCTTTGTGATGTCAGAATTTCAGACTTGTAAGATGAATTCTCGCTGTTTGATTTTTGGTTTGCGTATTTAATAATTAGCCCTAATTGTTTTATTGAAAATTATTGTATTAGGTTTTTGGTGTCGTTTTCGACGCGCACGACTTGTCTGTCCATGCAAACACTTCGGCTGTAGTGCTAACGTCAGACTGGCCCATAAAGCGCATCTCCGTCTATAAAGCATAAGATTTATTTTGTCATCATCACTTTCGCACGTTGACTTTGAGAGACTGTTTAGTTTACATATAGTAATAGACAATTGATGTCATTTTCAATCGATCCCCGTTCTATCCTTTCCTCGTAAACATATGTGCAATTAAAAACGATGCACGGGTTGGTAAAAATGTGTTTGTAAATAGCAATACATTTAATATTTACATATGTATTCAAGCAATCAGGTTGTTAATATTTTCAGTGAAATGATAGTGAGAGACATCAATTTGAATTTGAGAACCTGAGTGATTATTAACCATTTGACATAATTGCATATTTCTTCTAACATATGATTGTATGCTTATTTTAGCTGAATTATTTTTATTTAATGATTTGAATTCTTGCTCTACTGTATACTTTTGTTTGTCACTTATATTAAAGCAATTTATTGAGCTTTTTTTAGAAATACAATCAATCACTGAGTGGAAGTCAAATCACTTTTGTTAGGTTTAATATTCGACGATTTTACCACTATTTGAGATTAGACTGGATCGTCAGCGTATCGGTGGCGGGGCCCGTTCAAATGATTACTTATTGAAACAGCGTCGAACCTTTTTTTTTTGTGAGTAGCATAATGCATTATTGATTTGCAAGCTTATTATTACCGTCTAGTCAGTCTAAAAAATATATTTTGAGTAGTATAAAAGTGAACTCATGTTCCTCTGTTGTTATTCTCGGTTTTTGAAATCCCTCACGGTGAAATATATTCTCTGCCAAATGAATCGTTTGTAAATTAGTGAATAAATTCGGGCAGCAGTGGATGGTCGAGGCTATCGCTCGTGAATCGTCAATCTCTTATTTGTTGACGCTCACCACCTAATTATTATCGTGACAAAGGTAGCCCGGCGTAATCATACCTTATAATTATTATTATATAATGTAATTAATGGTGTATTTTATCAATTTTGCCGATAATATTTAAGGTGTGTCACTATTAAATGGTAATATTTTTATAACTCTCCCCGTTTTATTGAATTGCTTTTGAATTCTTCTTTACAAATCATATTCATAATGAGTATTGTCAATAGATATTCTATATCAGTCGAAAAAGTTAAATTCAAAAGAACATGGCGAGTCGTAAGGATATTGTGAAATATAAAATCCATTGGAAAAAAAGGACTCCACCGGTGGATAGTATTATGTATGTGAAATTTTATAAAGTTCATCGTATTCATCACCATCCTTATCGGTGAACAGTGTTGGGTGCTAAAATTAAACATCATCCTTGCATTCTACCGAGTAAACGTTTTGTAATAAATTACTGCAATGCATCAATAAAGGCAATGTCTGTTTACAGTTAATGAAGAATTTTACTTAAAATTACTCTTATTCGTACTAATCCTAACTATTTTAGGAAGCGTGTCTTTATTTTTAAAGCAAATTTAATTTTCCCGAATGGTAATCGGCACAACTTAAGTAATCGGTACCTACATATTATACATAGTAGTACTTTTAACAGTTTTTCGAATGTGTGAAAAAGTGTTTTAACATCGTCAGGTAGCCCTTACATTATAAAATTATTATACATTTGTAAATAAAGTTTAAATGTATTATACGTTTTCATTAAAGTAAAAATATACTATACCAATGTAGAGCTCAATTGACTAAAATATTTTTTAATATACCAAAACCAACCAAGTTTGTTTTAACCAGCCTAGTCCATTTCTCAGACGAAGAATCTCCCGAATGAGAATGAGATGGAAATATTTCCGATAGTCTACCTCAAAAGGAACACAATACAGCAAGATGGAATTTATATTTATTGATGCGTATGAATAATCAATAATAAATTCCTGCTCAATTCAGAATAAAATTCAGTGTTGGATCAAAGTTAGCATGTATACAACTGCTTGTTTAACTTATATTTTCAAAAATGTCTAGCAGACTCAGTTTCACTTCACAGAATTTGTTATTTTGCAGTATGAGTAAGCCATATTTCAGTCAAGTTCCACACATACAAGACAAGTGTCATGCATATATATTCCTGTGTTTGATTTCAATACAAGTATCAGCCAGTATCAAAAAAATATTAATAACTGTAAAAATGTGTATCTTAATTATTGTTTGTTTTATGTTGTACAATGTTGCTTTGTGAAGTAGGTGTCATAAATAATAAACTCACTGGATAAGATTCGAAACATAAGTGATCTAATCAACAAATATTTATCTAAAAGTTAACATATTTTAAATCCATGATAAAATTAAACAGTTAATATTATTTATATTGAAAAAGTGGCACTTAGTCAACTGTGCCAATTATTGATTAATTATTAACAGAATTGTTTTTCAACATTTCTCTTGATGAATTTATTAAATCAATAAAATTTCTCTAGAACATAAAATGGTTTATTTAGTCTACGTAATATTTAGCAATTTCAATCATCAGAAAGATTTTTTTTCAATTACTTTTTTAATTAAAGTGTTTAATGTGCAATCCATAAATATATTGTGGTGTAAAACCATTATTGTATGTCATCTATGTAGCAAGTACCTAGCTCTATATGATAGATGATAAAACAAATGGTTACAAACAGTGCTGTCATTGTTCCACTTCGAAAGTCAGATATAACAAAAAAGCACATCAAAAACTTCAAGGATGTATAAAACCATTTTTTTTAAAATATTGTTCATAAATATAAATAAGATTTCTTTTGCACTATTGTTGAGAGGTTAAAGGTCAATTTTTAAGCAACCTCTCATTAAATTTCACTTCCAAGTAAAACTCTTTGTTCTAATTAGTCTGATTTAATATTTCTGATAAAAACATGAATTTTTATGTATAAATGTTGCAATACTAAGGGTTTCCATCAATTGTTAGACTGATTACATCTACAGTAGAACCTCTATTATCCAAATGTTTGATTATCTGGATTTTTAGTATTTATTACTCATGTCACCGAAAAGAAAACTTCATATGCCAACATTAAAAGACCGGTTAAATTTCAATAGAAGTCAGTAGTGAATTGTGACCAATAAGAATTGGTAACACCTTCTTTGCTTGGGAGTTGAAGCTCCGTAATGATCTTCTGAAGTTGTAAAGGTAAAAATGATACTATGTAGAACTGCAGTGTTATACGAGAGTTCACTCAAATTTATAATCGTGTAAGATGAAGCAAATCTGTGCTGCAAGGTGCTGTTATGGTTTATTATAGTTTTTCAAGTACGGACTACCTGCACCCTGATGATCGAGAGTACACTGTATTATGAAATTTTGTTTATAATGTGCTGTTGAAACTGATTTAAATTCCAAAATTGGTTAAATTGTGATGTGAAAGATCCTGGATTTTAAATTTTGAATCCCAACGAAATAATTGAGGCAGTACAGGCAAGAACTATTCCTAGAAGGACACTAACACAACATGGAAGTGATGCCAATTAAGAGATTATTGGTCATAAACATTCTGAAGCGTTTTAATTCTTGGACGTAGCCATGCAGTAATTTTAGAGACAGGAGGAATAGAACATATATTTCTTAAAGTATACATGATTTAGCGGCTTTGAAAAAAAATCAACATATACTTGAATTTTGCACATAAAATTCGTTCGTATGTATGAACTCGTATGTATTTAAACGTGTTTTGTAAAACCATAAACAAAATTCAAATTACACTATACACTTATTAGATTTAAATTTTTTGTCCTTGTCTCGATTATCCGGATCTTCTGATATCTAAACCATCTCAATCCCTTTTTAGTTTGGATGTTCAAGGTTCTGGTGTATTATGATTCAACGATTTATAATTGTTAAATATTATTTCGAATATGAAGCTACAATGTGATCAATTTAATACCGAGGCAGAATCGTACAATTCATCGAAGTGTCTATTCCTCTATTTACATAAATATTGACCTATAAACTATGTTAATTGACTATAAATGATATAATTAACTCAGGTACTCAACTATGTATAGGGTTATATTATTGGTTCATGACTGCAGACACTTCCACCAAAACATTTTAACAGAAGGTTGCTAGCCGTTCATACGAAAATGACATGAATTTAAATTCACACGAGAAGTGAGGGTAAAATAAATGTTGATAATGCAATATTGTATAAGTACTCATTTTATGATTGATTGACCTGTGAATGGATATATTTTTTATATATATATGTTTGCTCACAAAGTGAAGCATATGAATGTACACGGTGTGAAGATATCCATTCTAAAAGTGGAGTATATGGATCTCCGCAATATGAGGACAACTTGACAGATTATTTTTCATGAGAATTGTTCACGACAATATGCAGTCAGTCCTGCATTTTTGGATTTTTAAAAATCTGACAGATGTGGGAATCTAACCCAGATTGCTAGGCGCGCACACTAACCTCTACGCTACCGGGGATACTTTATCAAATAAATATTGATCTGACATGACAACACGTGTGATAGTGTAAAATGAACACAGTATTTAATATCAGTTTGGTGAGTGGCCTCTGTCCTTTAATTATCAATATCAGTAGACATAGCATGAAGAATGTTGGATAACAGTGAACACATATTATTTCATCAGGATCACGAACGATTGAGGCTTGGAACTCATGTATTAATTTTAAATAAGACATGCCCGTGACTGTACTACATTCACTGATTTATATCTCTTCATTTGAAGCCGTCAACGTTGTATTTATGGTGGGTATAAAAATAATAAGCAGAAGTGATTTCAAAGCAAAGAAATTTATTAATTTGTTCACCTAAGGAAGTACATACGTGAAAATCATTGTACTTCTTTATAAATAAATTAGCAATGTACGTAAAGACTTTATAATGTGATCCATATTAATCTAACAGATTCGGGGTATTCAGATGGTGAGAATTGAGGTACTGCTTCATATTGCAGTCAGATTATGGCACAATATGTGTAAATGGATTTATGTCTTAACTGTACCGAACTTGGCTTTACGTTTTTCTAATTTTTCTTGATTTTCAACATCCACCATTATTTTTGAAACGGAAGTGCCAAATCTTTCTGCTCGCTTTTTAAGAACATCTAATGAAGTGGTCGAAGTGTATGTTATTCTTTGGGGTGAATTTGTGTTGGAAGCGCTGGTGGTATCAGATGTGAAGCGTGCTTTTCTTATTTCTTTCAGTGCGGTCTCGGTGGGAGGTAAGCCAAAACGTTTGGCTCGCATCTCTAACCTAGCTTTAGGATCCAGAGACAGTTTTGTCACTTTTGGCTCTAGATTATTCATAGTTTCACTTTGAGAATCGCTATCTGTCACTGCGGAGGAGTCTGTGTTACTGGACACTGGTGCAACAATAATTGCCCTGTTAAGTACGATTTTTTTTGCAGGCGTCGAGTCGTCACTTTTCGCACTTATTGAACGCTTCAGAGTGGATTGAACAGTGGGTAAAAGGTCTTTGTCATCGATTAACGAATCTGCACTGGAAATTTTAGATGGCGATCGTCTTTTCATTATTCTTGTCGACTGTGGAACAATCAGTGTGTTACCGGATACTGTATCCGCAGAATCGTTCGCATTTTCTATGAGAACGCTCCCAGATCCCGACACTACAGATTCGTTAGCGATGATATCGTCATTCAGGTCGGCGACATTTTTGTCTTCGTCGTCGTCGTCTCCGAGGACCCCGTCCAAATCAAGCTCATCGGAATCGAGAGTGTCTTCGGTGAGGCTGTCTTTATTCAACGCGCTCTGCAGCCTCGTTGCCAGTTCGCTCTTGTCGCCGGCGGTGCTTAAACCGCGCATCTTAAGTTCTTTTTTTAAATCAACAACTTTCATTTTCATCACATCGGACGTTTTTGAAAACACTGTTGAATCTGCCATATTGATAGAGTAAATGTAACGATATCTAAATTGGATACAAAATGATTTATGTATTCATAACAAAAATATTTCAATCGAGGTCGAGTCGAAACACAAAACGTCAGTCCAACAACTCCCAAAACGCTCTTACGATTTAGAATTCTTTAAATATTCTTGCCAGAGCATCATTTATGTAGCTATAAAATTTCCAATACTCAGGATAGTTAAACATTTTATAAAATAATAAATGCTG
>JAGVSQ010007653.1:0-15121 GCA_022683975.1 Rhyacophila evoluta
GCTCACTGCCCACATATAATGTAGCCTGAAGATGCCGAAAGGCGAAACCCGAGTCCCTAACAGTGATCCCACACATGGAAGTTTACCAGTTTTAAATAATTTAGTATTTTTTATATGTTCCAGAAACATTGATATGTTAAATATACTTTAAGGCTTTATCGAGTTGTTATTTAATACACTTAACCAAAATATAAGCTTATTTTATTATATTAAAAAAGACGTTATTTGCGAAAAAGATTTTAAATGCATTGTTAAAATAAAAGAAAGCAATTTTCTGTAATAAATTAAGCTTCTTACATTAATTCGTAAATTGACAATGGCAGGTAAGCACGCTTTTTAAATGGCAGCCGGCAGAAGTCGTTTTCTTCCGTTCTCTACATTAAAATTACAGTAGCTATGTTTTTTTTTTCTTTCTTACCGTCGACTTTTATTTTTATTTTTACTCATTTCAAAGGAATATCTCACGTCCGTCCGTCCATTAGCTTGTTGGCGCCGCACAACAGTCAACGAACTTTTATTGCGAACCCAAAAAATAAAACCATATACTTATCCACCTACCTTACGTATATATTCAAAATCCTGACTATAATTATTTCTTACGTAATGCCATTCACTAAGAGCAAAATCTTCGTCTGCCTATTTTAAAAATAAAACAATTTTAAATACACGTGAATTTAAAAAAAAAAACATAAAAAACTAACCATTAAAAAATATTTATTTATAAATTTCTTCTTTATTTCTAAATTTTGCAAATTGATAGTGGGTATTCAAAAGAATTTTAACCGTGTGATCATATCTCAGAAATAATTAAATTGTTTCATTTTAATAATTCTAAATTTAAAATCAGATAATTTTCAAGTGAAATAATTTTGATATTTTTTCAGTTCATATTATAAGTCTTTAACTTATTTATTTAATATTTAATGTTAACATTTATGATTATCTAAGTAAATATATATTGATTTAATTATATTACGTTAATTAAACGAGATATACATAACTATTGTATATATCTAATAGTTTGTTTATCTAGTATACTATCCGGTTACCAAGAAGTTTTTAAGGATTTTTTAAGGATTAAGTCACAGAACAGGATGCTTTACAATTAAGCAATTTACTTACAACCGATTCTCGTGAGAAAAATAATTTCAAAATATAGAAAAAGATTTCAGAGCTTGATATTATTATCTATTTCTGAAGTAAATATATTTTACTGTACGCTTTACTGTCGGAATGAACATAGTAAAAAGCAGAACATACTAAAAATTTATAAAAAATACCATCATTTAATTTATTATTATTATTTATTCTAGTTTTAAAATATCATAATTTACAGCATTTTGATCGATTTTTTACCAATAATAAAACATCCATGTTGTTAATTTAACTTGAATTTTCATGAATTGTATTTTTAACGAGCTACTAAAAATGACATCCGGCTGCCATAGGTTGAAGACCATTGCTCTAAACCAGTGCTGCGCAATCAGTGTTGAAGGAAGAAAGGAAAAACTTGTCCTTTCTCAGAAACACAATAACACAAAAGCTCTATTTTTTGTGCTTATCAAAATAAAGCTCAGTTCTTATTTTAGAAGTAAATAAGTAAATGTTTTACTCATAATAAAACCTACAAAGAAGTAAATATTAATTTATATTTAGGTAGAGTTCTTGTTGCATATGCATATTTATATAATAAATGATTTAATTTGTGTTTACATTTTTTAAACATATTTTTTTTACTTTTGGTTTGTTTTTGTGCGAATTTCCGAGGTTTTGTGTGAGACAAGGTTATGGAGCACTGCTTTTAAATGCAAATAATTATATGTAGATTATTAAATATTACACTCCTATTTAAATGATTACAGTTATTTTTATCAGTGGCGTGCAAAGATACCAATGTGCGATGCTCATAAATGTGCGCGTTCCAAATGACCTTCTCATTCTTATGACTATAACAATCAAGCCTTCGAGTAAAAACTTTGCCGTCGCGACAAAAAAAAAAGCCTCGTGACCACTTGTGTACCATCATAGTGTCTTTTTATTGGCAATCATTTCTTTATTCTACCACTCTAGAGAAACATAAACATTTTAATATGAATTCTTAAAAAGTATCTCACTTACGAAGTTACAAAAAAATTATGAATGTTATAATGTATTTCTTTGACTTCATATTCATTCATTCATTTGCTATATGACACATTGATTAATGATACTGTGAAATTATGACTCATATAATTTCAACTATATTTTAAAATAATGATTTAAAATTCTTGGACTATACTCAGTTTTTACAGGGAATTTCGAAGATACCACGCAGTGACAATATACCCCATATAAAGAACAGACATACTTTAAAAGTAATAAATCTTTAATATTATATTTTTTTATTCCTATTTTATTTATAAAATATATTTATGCTGTTGATTAATTGTATTTTTAAGCCGAAGAAAAATCGTACCTTAATTTATTATTTCTGAACATGGAATTAATTATATAATATTATAGATCTATATAATGCATAAACTTATCATTAGAGCATGCATATTGTTAGAGATGAATTTTGATTGAGTTGAGTTGTTAGCCAATCGCTTAAATGATAGAGCATGCAGTATCGTCAAATATTTTATCGTAATAATCTTACTAATCAGCTGTTAAGACCATTTCAAAAAATCTTTACGGTATAGAATATAATGGACTGAAATAGGCCCTTTAAATTATACGCAACCAGCAAGAAAATAAATTTAGTTCAACATTTTTGCTATGGTGTCGTTTAAAGCGGAACTTCCTAAACTTTTTATGGTACGGTCTCCTAAATTAGACTATAGTAATCCGCGGCCCCCGAAAAATAAATCAATGTCATAAAATAATCGTGAAATTCCAAAAATAACATTCAATGAATAACATTAAGCAAAAATAGTATAAAAAAATATCGACCCCATAGAAGATCTGTGGCTCCCAAGGGGGGCGTGACCCAATAGTATGGGGAGCACTGGTTTAAAGAACAATAGTTTCATGCCTTAATGAAAACGTCTTTTGTTCTGTGATGTTGTCAACATCTATATAAATAAAAATGTAAATGTTCGCTTGTTCAAAATCTTAAATCTCCAAAAGTTCTCCACCGATTACTTTGAAATTTTGACGCAACGTTGCATTTAAATACGCGCGTGTTAATACATATATATATTATACCATGCTTGCTCCCAACATGGAGCATATGAATCTACATAGTGTGAAGATATCCACTCGAAAAGAGATGAATATGGATCTCTGCAATGTGAAGATGTTTTGACAGATTATTTTAGAACTGTTTATCAGGCAATTATTCAACCCAATGAACATCCAGTCCTGTATTTTCGGATCATTAATTATTCGACAGATGAGAAATCGAACCCGCATTCCCCGGATTGGCAGGCGCGCACGCTACCAACTACGCTACCGATGATTTTTATATAACTATTATTATGAAAATGTCACACCTGTGACAGGTAAAAATGTTTTTTTTTTAAAAGCGCCATTATTTTTAACCAGACTGAGCCACAACAACGTGTGGCCGGGTACAGCTAGTGTTGAATGAATTAATTAATTTAATTGTATCAATTGGCGTAATTTTGTTTGTTTTTTAAATTATCGGAAGGTCTCTGTATAAATTCTAGAATGCTGTTTATTCATTATGTATCAGACAGTCACGAGCGTTTGCAAAGTGAACAAGGGACGCATAACCATATTCCTTGTTTGTAAGAGTATCCAAGCGGGAAGAAATAGCTTGTTGTATGTAGGCAATAGTAGAATAAAAAACTTTTTTAATACATTATAAAGTTGGCGGACGTCACAGGCTACGGGGAATTTAATGTACAACCAACCGGCAATAGTTTTTTTTTCTTCTAAATCACCACCGGCCAGAGAATTCGCTACGAGAGAAATTCGTGAACTATTTTCTTTTATTCAACCCTATTTCTTTTGTTTTTTTTTTGTTTTTAATTTCACCGTATTCGAAAAGGGTAAGATTTGTTGATACTTGTATATTAGTGAAACTACCCACTAACTTTGATATAATACTGTAGAATAAAACGGGAAATTCTGTGTACCAACTCAATAAATTAACTCAAACTACCCTGACTGACGTAGGCTACTACTAAACATGTCAACTGTCCGATTTCAAAGTACACATATTTTTTAAATTAATTTTCGTTGTTAGTGTCTTACACTGTCTTAATAAGTAATTAGAAAAAGTTTATTAAAACGCAGGTAATGGTGAAAGTTTAATCTGTAGAATACGGAGTTTATAATATTGACCGTGGATAGAAAAAAGGACATAATAAATTTTACAGGAGGCACATAAAACGTGTATTTAATGATTTAAGCCAAAGTCAAAATACTACATGTCCACAACGTTGAAGTATATGACGATTTAAGTTGTTTCTTCATTGCTCAATTTGATATTAAGTTATTTAAGAATAACAGTAATCAGACAACTCCACGCATGACAGCTACTCACATGACAAGTGCTCAAATGGCAAGTGCGCGCATAGACGACTGCACGCATGACAAGTGCTCACAAGACATCTTCACACACATTGAAATGCTCACACTAACACAGAAATTAATATTAAGATATTTTATACTTAATTTATCTAATTATAGTATAGGTAGATTTGTAATTCAATAATACATAGTCACTTACTCACATATCAAATGCACACTTAGACAACCGCACACACGACAAGAGCGCACAAGATATCTGCGCACAATAACACAGAAATATTAAGACATTTTATACTTAATTACTTAATTTTAGTATAGGTAGATTTTTATATTTTATTTTAAAGGATACATTTAAAGTTTTGAGATAATAGGTATTTTGTGATTTCAATTTTAAATGTCTATTTATGGGTGATCGCAAAAATTTTTTTCACTCTGAATGCTTAAAATTTCAAAAAAAAACTGAGTTTTTTAAATTAACAGCTGATTTATGTATATATACGAGTATTTACAACATACTCACTTTCAAACAGTACAATTAAGTTAAATTTTGTAATTATTTGTTCCGCCACTGAACACAAAAAATCAGGATATTTATTATTTTTAATAATAATTTTACATGACTGTACTACCATCTGTGCACTGACAAAAAAAGCACACAACAATAAATTCAGACTCGAGCCGAAAAATCAATTAGAACTAGAAACTATCCAGAACTAACAGAACAGAAATCCACACATTAGGTTTGAATAATTTTATCCGTATTGAAAAACTTTAAGAATAATGTCCAAGGATAAGATAAAATTATTAATTATAAAATATCTGATGCAGCTTAAGCTAACATTGATAGAGAAAACTGTTTTACTTTAGTTTGTTGTGTACTTCACAGATGTCACTCTAATATGAAAATGTAATATTATTTTCCATCCACGATTAATTTTTTACTATAAATTAATTAAGTACCATTCATTCTGATGAAAATTTTATAGAATAACTTTCATATATCAAAAAGATATTGGCAGTGTAAAATATTTAACAGAAATGTTCGTGATAAAATATTATTTTAAAGATGTAGGTGGACATATCAACTAACATTGGGTGTAACTTTTGTTGGATCAATAAATTGACAACATAATTAGTTTATTATTACTTTAGTTACCAGTTGCTATCATACCATATGATATAAAAATTACTTCTCAAGTTTTTCATCATTGCTTCATTTAAATTAGTCTTGGAATAAAATGCATAAATCTCCTCAGCTTCAAAAACACACTTCTTTTAAAACTGAATATGATAAATTAGTAAGTATACGTTTGACATATTTTTTATTGTATTAATTTCTAATATATTTTATAATTTAAGTTACTCAATATGAATGATATAATTATTGTAACTTCGATACAGTCCATTCTTGTTTTTTTATTTGTGTTACTTTCTACAGCCAATAGAAGTGGAAAGTGAAAATATTTCGAAAATACTTCCTGACAAACTATACAAAAGTGTGGCAAGAATAGTGGGGCTAGATGAAAACATCAAAGAAAAACTAGCTTTAAAAAAGGTAGTTACTTGTTAGTATTCAATTTAGGTGCTTAATCTGACTAAAGATTAATTTAATTGAAGTATTATTGTGGTTTACTCTTTTTTGTTGGAGTCGAACGAATTACGAAGTGGAATAAACATGATAGAAAAAAAAATGAGTCTCCAACCACAACTAATCAATCTCACAATTGAAACAATTTAATTCATAATACACGGTATTGGTATTTAACATACTTTCATTCATAAATAATTATTTGTGGCATTTGTACTGATTACATGTGTATTATTTGTGCTGAGTGGACAACTTTCACCAAACTTTTTTTGGATTTGGAAAGTTGTAATTATTCAGTGTTTTTGTATTATACATTAATATCACATACTTAATAACATAAAGTGAGTGAACTCTATTTGAGCAGACATATTTAATCATACATTATTTTTAGCGGAAGAACTATAAAAAACTTTATAAAGGAATACGTTACCTCTCTCAAGCTCTACAAGCACCAACTCAAGAGAAAGAGCCAAGTGAAGAGTATGACAGTGATACTCCTGTTGAGCCGCCTTCCCCAAGGTAATTTGTTGGCAAATGTTTGATGTAGCTTACAAAAACAATATGCTCATTATAAATGTATCCCAGTAGCGTTCTTAGAGAGAGACAATGAGGGCGGAGCACCCAGGTGAGATATTTTGGGAGTGGGGGGGGGGGGGGTTTCACAAGAGCACAAACTACCGAATGCCCCCATAAAAGTAAAATATCACCCTAGGCAGCAGAAGCTTTTGTTACGCCACTGTATCTACTTCATATATTTGTTAAATTAGATTAGGTAAGTCAGATAGCCACAATGAAACTACTATTGAACAGTTTAACTGCAAGTATTTTTAGGGCTATATTTTATGTTTAATCATTTATTTTGAATGTGAGACATGGATAAATCTTCACAATGCGAAAATTGATCTCAAGAGATTATTTTGCATAAGGATTGGTGGTTCAGTTCTACATAATTATTTTATATAGCTACACGATTTATAAGTGTAGTCACCTGTTTTGAAGCACATATTTTACGTATAGAATTGAAAATTTATTATAATTCGATGGCTTTTTCTCCAATGCTCATAACTTTTTAAACGTAGGGTGAAGCCTAGAAAAGGTGTTATAAATCCATATTTGGCATTTTTACAAAAAACTGAACGTGAGCAAGTGACATGGAAATCCAAATACCTTCCACCTGAAACAGAACATGAAAAAGGACTGATAAGAAGAGCTGAAGACATCACAAATCGTGTAAATACTATAATTTACAAAAATAAACTAAAACTCTACACTAATACCATATTAGTTGTCAACTTGTATCACTATACATATTATTGCCACCAATACTCCAGGAACACAAAATTAGATTTGTTAGTTTAAGTCACTTCGTAAAGAATAGTTTTATATTTTACAATATCTTATGTCGTTAGCACAATTTTTTGATAAAACATACGTTTATAAAACGTGTAAAAATTCTGTGTTAATGCAAAAATGTGCAAATGATACAAGAGATTGCAAAAAAATAAAACTATACTTTTCAAAGTGACTTAAACCAAAAAATTGAGTCATGTATTCCTGCAATATTGGTGACATATTTTCATATACGAGTAATTTGTTTCCATGCTGTGGTAATATATGGCATTATATCAAGTATGTTGATGTTAAAGAGATACTTCTGTAACATTTTCTTACCTTATATTTTTATATAATGCTAAAACTGTAACTTTATTACATACTGTATTATAATCATGTAATTTCAGATTTGCTCTGAATTTTCTTTGTACATGAATGAATTGGGTGGTTATGATTCACCACTATTTAAGCAAGAAGCTGTCAAGGAATTGTTTCAGGTAAGTCATTGTTACTAATAATTTACAATGTTATAAATATAAATAAATAAAGTAAATATAAATTTAATTTTCTTTTATATTATTCAGATTGAGTTTAACAACCATGCGACAGAAAGTCTCCGAGTTTTACCATGTGAAATGGCATCAGTTCCTGCCAAAATTGCTCACTTCACAAGACATCCAAAGGTGAGCAATCCATGTTTTTGTTAATATGAATCTTTTCTTAGGTGTAGAAATATTTTCCATAAAATATGCTCATTCAAAACTATTCAAATTTCTTCTACAGAATCACAGATGGCAAACCATCGCATCCTAATGTTTATATTATACAACGCACAAGAGCGCCTTTTTGTAAGAATAATTAAATAAATTTGTCAGTATTTTCTACTTGCAATGATATTTTTACAGTGAAAACAAGATATGTACATAATATATTAACTTTAAAAATGGCCATAACTCAAAAAATGTGCAAATTATAAATCAGTGAAAATATTTAAACAGTTGGTTCACAAGGATGTCACATATCCACAGTGCGGCATTACAGATGATTTGTCTTGGTTGTATGTTAGTAACAGTGTCAATAACAAAACATTCAGCTTACCAAAATTGGGACCCATCTAACTAAGTTTATCACATAAATACTTTTTTCAATGTTTAAATGTATCTGAATTCATAGTAAGGATTTTATTTACCTCCTCAATGCATATAGTCCACCTAAAATGAAATTTCTTTGAAACTCTCTTACTTGCATTAGTTCATTATATCAAGGTTGTACTATACCAGCACTACATATAAATAAAAACCTCTGATAAAAATAATACATTACTTACATTTACATGAAGTCCTTTTTAAAATATGATAACCTTCACATAAAACTATTTGATATCTGTACAGCTCCAGACAGATCTTTATTCTGGACCTGATCATTTTGTTTTTGATTTGATTTAATTACTTTTTATATTCCAGTTATCATATGAAAGTACACTGAAAAACAGTGTTAAAAGAGATGTTCTAGCAGAGATGACACCGAATTTTAAACATTCTTTCGGGAAACAATTACCAAAAAATCTGCAATGGCAAGCTCCAACCAATAATGTTAAATATAACTGGATTGTTACTGATAAACTCCCTAAGAATATTACAACTATGGAAAATGTATGGGGAGGAATCACAAAATTAAAGTAATTTATATTTGTTCGTCTCACGTAAATCGTATGGTTTTTTTTTTTACTCTACCTGGACATGACTACCACTATGTAGTATCATCAGGATTCTTTGGTTAAACTTTATTAATTAAACAATTTCGAATGTATAATATTTACATAACAGAATTTATAATAATTGTTCATTTTTTGCAGGTCTGTTCAGGACTTCTGCAAATGGATGATAGATCATCCTGAGTATGATCGCCCTAGCTATTTGAAGAAAGCTGGATTGCTTGAACCAAAGAAGTTGGAGAAAATTTCTGCAAGGCACAAGTTTGATATAAATAATGAGTTACCTAAGATCAGTATTGACAAACTTGTTGATTCAAAATGTGACCGCAAGATGTCAGTGCCTCCTGATGACATAAAGATGATTTATGCATAAAAAATTATAATATAAGTTATTTAAATAAAAGTTATAATTAAGCGATTTGTGGTTTATAATACAATAAGTAATGATATCAAAATATAGTCATATGACATTCAAAAGATTTGTGTAATACATAGAACTGTTTAGAATTTTATATTTATCTTTCATTTATTCCTACTAAGTGTCATTTTAAATTAGGAAACATTTTGTTGTAAAAATATCTTCATTTGTTTGGAAAATATTAATTGTACAATAATATGTGCTCTTTAATAAGTGAATTTATTGATTAAATACACTAGGAGGATATATATTTCAAACTTTAAAATTCACATTAATTATTTTCCTTTCAATTATGAAAAAAAATCACTCTGACTCTTTGCAAAATACATCAAAAAGTTTAATTGAAAATGACAGTGATTTATATGTTAATTACACCGAATCCTCATGCAACAGGTAAATTATTCTGTATAATAATTAATTGAAATAATTACAAAAAAATCATCAATTTTTAGTAATTTATATTAACTTCTTTATTATCACAGTCCAAGAACCCAAAATAAGGCAACTCCTTACATAGAATTCTTCAAAAAATTGAATGCTATGGGAGACACCGTAAACTGGTCTTCGAGAAACGCATCAACGCTTTTGGATCCTTATGACAAATTATCATTAGATAAAAAAGGACGACGTCGTATCGATATTGTAATTAAGTCTCTACTTGATTATGTTTTTTACAAATTTCTTGAATTTTTTTGAATTTATTTAAACTTCTGTGAATTTATACACCTAGTAACTGAAAATTATATTTTTGTTATCTTGTAAATGATGCTTGTTGAACCATTTACTTTATTTCAGTATATTTACCCTTTTTTAAAAAATATGGCCACCACCACATACCATTTGAATAGTTTTTAGAACATTATATTATATTTAACCAATAATTGATATTTTCTCGTGAAATGAGTAGATAATTTAAGAGTAAACCTCTAAGCAATAAATATCTTACAGATAGGATGTCAATAGTCTTAAGTAGAAAACACATATCATACATTCGTTAAATTGTTCAGGAGGGCCAAAAATTTCATACAAAAATAAATATTGAGAAATTAAAGAAAATGAAATACACTTTTTTAAATGAAAATGAACATTATTTCATTCTAAAGTGTATCTCATTTTCTTTAATGTCCGAATAATTAGGCTTTATGGTGCTCCTGATCAATTTAACAAATGTATGATACGTGTTGTCAACTTATGATCATCGATATGTTTTCTAATCTGGTAGTTAAAAAAATAAAATATTCGGGCCCATAAGCCTTAAGAGCATATAACAGTTTATTATTAAGACATAAATACACTTAATTTTCATCAGTCAGTTTATTAATATATACCATAAAATTGAAATTTATGTGGAAACAATATGGTATTTGCATTAAAATAAGTGGTAAGTTAACAACATGTTACAGTGCAAAACCAGTAAAATCTTATTTTATTTAAACCTGACTCTCAGACAGCACAGAAGTTTGCAGAGTATTGGGCTAGTCTTGGAGGAGAGAGCAGTTCTGAAATTATTGACTCTTATGCAAAACTAGTGAAAGAAATCTTTACGGTAAGTGTAACTTAGGCTATCGACTTATACTTGTGAATTTCTACAAATTTTTATTTCTATGCTTTGATAACATTACTAAATACAGAATATATTAGCAAGTGCTTTATATAGAAAAAATAATATACATACCATATTATAAGACTACAGCAACTATTATAATAATTCGAATTATACTTATAATATTATGTCCCCCTGATGGCCAAGAAGTCCGCGTGCATTCTTTGGAATCGAAGGATGTTGGTTCGATTCCCACTGCTAAAAAAGTTAAAAGCTGGAAGACTGATTACTTAATGGGTTGAGCAATACGCTAACAATCAATTCTTATGAAAAAATCCGTCAGCATAACTCAGTACAATGTGGAGATCAGTATATTTCTATTGTGGGGTGGTTATCTTCATATTTTTGAGATCCGTATACTCCAATTTCAGAGCAAAAAAATATATAGATACTGCAGATTTGACAATAAAGTTGCAGGAAGTTGATATTAAATTAATTTTAGTGACATCTGTGAAACATAAGAGTGTAAGTCAATCTGATATATTGTACATACTGTACATTTAATATTGTATTACCTTTCTCTATCTACTCTGCACTAAAATTAGTAATAAATAATATGCTTTTTAAAAAAATGAGGATATTTAGGAAAAAATAATGCTAAAAAGACCACTGCCAAATCTGCTAGAAGGAACTCACATTTTAATTTCATAGATGTCACTTCCAACATAAATTCTGAAAATATAAGTTTTTACAACTAATAACATATGTATTTTAAACTAATATTTTCTATACATATAATATATACACGATATATTGGATTTTTGATAATTTTTAAGGTTGACATTGATAAATTTGCTGCCGCTTCCTCCCTTTGTGTAAAAATGAAAGAATTGATATCTGTGCCAGAAGATGTCGCTTTATCCACATGCCAATTCAAGGTGAGATTTTAAATTTAATTTATACCGCCATCTTGTTATTATTTATCAAACTAACTGCATAATACAGGAATCCTCGAAATTATTTAAAAATTTATTTAATTGATGTTTATTAATGCGATATTTTCATAATAAAATTTGTATATATTGACAAATACTTTTGTGCCATTTTTATGGCTTGTGTTATACAAATATATTTTTAATTAGCTTTCCTGCTGGGCCATATTGTGTCTATTATATATGCTTTTAATCAGTGGTGTAGCTACTGGAAAACGGTTGGAGCAGTTGCTCCAGGCGTACGAATCATAATGAGCGCAAAATATTACTGGGGACGCAAGTAAAATTCTTAATTAACGTGAGAGCTAAAAAATTAGAAACCATAATTTCTGTGAGGAAGTAATATTTTTAAGTCAGTGTGAGAGCTATACAAACGATAAATTATAGGGGGTGTAACATTTTACTTGCTCCAGGACGCTGAACATATAGCTACGCCACTGCTTTTAATCTATAATAAATCAATATCGATATAATATTTTTATAGTCTGACAATCATAAATATATATACCATGTATACAAATACTTGTGCATTAAATACTCTGTGATAAAATACAATGCTTAAATCGAAGACGCATTTTATTTCATAAAGTATGCAAGTCTACATAGTTTTATTTGACTTTATCAATAGATTTTGGTATAAGTAAGACTTTTGCGGAATTGATTCATATTTTTTTTTAATTGAAGTCATCGATGAAGTCTACCATCAAACGCCAAATAAAACGAGACATCGAAGTGGAAAAACAGAAAACTTCAGTTGTGGCCTTTAATACCAGTCTACATCCTTCAGATATGTTCTATCCACCCATTAATCATACAAAGGAAAATTGGGTTAAATTAAAACATGTTCCCATTGATGTTCAAAGTATGTCTGTTTTATGGGAAGGCATCACTGATTTAGAGTAAGGCTTCTTTAAGTGTTATTGTACTGGTTGTGGAGGAATACAGAGATTTCGAAATTAAATTATTGACTGCTTAAAAATGCTGTCAATAAGAAAATAACTAATGCTATACATCACCAATTGATGGTTGTTACTCACAGCTTAAATATTTTATGCTTTGAGAATGAACCCATTTCAATAAAACGAAATAAATTCATGGTGCATTGATATCAGCATTAAATATCATGCTATGGGATAAAAAAGATGATTCAAAAATCATAAAATATATCAACTTTGGAAGATCGACAGTGATATTTGATTTTTAAAAATACAGTACATTCAACTCAAAACCATGTGTGTCATAACTTTATATGTGCCAAAATAAATCTTTTCAATGCTGAGAGATATATACTCCATTTCTGGAGTGGTCATATTCGCACTGTTTAGATAGATATATATTTCCCATTTTCGAGCAGCCATGGAAAAAAGTCCCATATTTAAAATTATTGCGAATGAGCTTTATCTTTTATCATTTTTAGGCTGTATGTATCAGTTTATTTTATGGATCATCTTCATTGATATAATGATTAATATTAATTTCAACATGATAATGTCAGTCAGTCAGTCTTCCCGGTGGGCAGTACTCCGTAACTTTGTATCTTTCACGGCACACCTCAAAATAAATAACTTATCATTTTGTCTGATACTAGAGTAATACGCCGCGACACACCCAGCATCTCCTCGCGGCACAGTGGCTGCGGAGTACTGGCATAGAGGTTAACGTGCGCGCCTTACGATCAGGGGAAGGCGGGTTCGATTCCTATATCTGCCGGATTTTAAAAAATCCGAAAATGCAGGACTGGATACCTATTAGGTTGAGAAATTGTCTGACAACCAATTCTCATGAAAAATAATCAGGCAAGACATGTCTTTATCCATATACTCTACTTTCGGAGCGGACATCTTCACTGTGTAAATCCATATGTTCCATTTTCGTAGCAAAAATGGTTAAAAATTATCATTAGCAACTAACATCGTTATTAAGGAAATAGTCACCAACTAACGCTTCATCCATCCATCATACATCCAAAATAGACGTTTTTTATTAAAATAAACTAATATGTCGAACATGCATATTTTAAAATTACAATTCCTTCCGATTTATAGCCAATAATAAAAGAAAATAATTCAAAGAGTCATTAAATTCCTTGATTTCAACACCCCCAGTAAACTTTAAGTGAGATTATCTCCGCAAAGTGTTTTGGCGGGTTAGAATATTTCTTTAACAACGGCGATATAAAAGTAACTATACTTTGATTTTTACTATTAAAATAAAATGATATAATAATGCTATTTAATGTATTTCTTATAAACAGATCGACTAGAAAATATTACAAATGGCTTACCACTGAAACAAATATAAGACCACCAAAGTATTTAAAGAAACATTGTTTGAAAGATGGAGACCCACTGGGTAATTACACACAACATAGAGTATCTACCACCTTGCCAGAAGTCCTCACCAAATCAGTTGTGAAACGGAAGAGTATACCTAAATAAATGATAATTATCCGATTAAAAACAGAGAAGAAAATTTTGTTAATTATGGCCGCATAATTCAACTTATTTTATACAAGTTTTACAAATTTATCTGTTGTTTGTTTGTATATATTTTTTCGTTCATTGTCGTCGTACAGAGATCAAGTTTGAAATAAATTGCAACTTTTTTAGTTTTAAAAATGCTGTCATGTACCTACATGTATTTGTTGAAACAATTCGACTTTTCATATGCCAATGCAAAATTATTTCTAAATATTTCTCCTAGGCATTCGATGGAGCCTGACGTAACACCTTGCGACCATTGAAACAAACCTATTTTTTTAAATAATTGAAATGATTTTTTAATAATTTTACAATATATTTTCATTTATACATATATAATTCAAATTCCGTTATAACGAAACTCGTTAAACCACCTCTTTTGTTTCATTATATTGAATATATGAAATATAATATATTGCATATTATGTGAACGATTGTTCGGGACAAAAAAAAAATAAACATAATACGTAAATTCTAAATTATTTAAGACTCGTAAACTTCCATATGTGAGGCCAATGTCAGCGACCCGGGTTTCGCCTTTCGGCACCTTCAGGCTACATTATATGTGGGCAGTG
>JAGVSQ010007654.1:0-15120 GCA_022683975.1 Rhyacophila evoluta
TGTGGATCCATATGCTCCACTTTGGGAGCGAACATGGTATAAAAAAAAAAAAAAATACCAAAACAAAAAGTATTTTTGATAGATTTAACCGATATAAAAAAAATTTAAATTGTCATACAGATCTGATAGCTACACGTCAGCTAGCGCAGGGACAAACCCCTCCTGAAGACAACAAGAGTGGAGAGTTGGTTGTGGTACTAAGTGGATTGCGAATTGATATGTCGGCTGAGACAGGTGGTGCAGCCGCCACTGCCACACGAAGTAGTGTACTCAATGGAGGAGTTCGAGGGAGAGTTCGTGTGGCATCTAGACACCAGGTAATTGTAATTCATTTGCTTAATTTAAAGTCAGTGAGTATAAAGTAGAAACTCTGATTATCCCAATTTATTATTCCATTTCCTGAAAAAAAATATGTAGTAATTTTGGAATTGGTGTAATGCCCTTTTGCAGATGGTATCTGTATAACAACTATGAACGATGGGTTGCTCTTAAATGTAATACTAAGATCACTTGCAGTTTCGTATGCAGGCATTGATATTACCTTGTTACAGACAGCCCTAAATAGTAAAAGCGATGCTTTTTCTTAGAAATCATAAAACACATGTCACATTTGCTGAATATTCACATCTCCACTAGTTATTAGTCTTTTATATTATGACCGTGAATAAAATTTACCTGTAAAAGTTTAATCTGTCTTGTAATGTATCTAGACAGCTTGTAGAAACTCGATGCTTTCTATTTATTCTGTAAGTTTAAAATCAAAAAGTGGAGGTGAGAAATAACCCATACTGTTTTGTAAACTACAAGAAGTGAAGCTGTACTAAGTGACTTGATATAATATTGAAAACAGATGTAAGTCTGCCCGAGTGAGGTTTAGACAGCACTAAGTAATAAATTTTGATGTGTCTTTACAAAATGTGTAATGCATTTCAGAATGCAAGTAATGCTCCTCCGCCTGGTCCCCCTCCTGTGTGTAATGGTACTGGAAGTGGATTGCCGCCTCAATCACCTCCCTCATTTGTCGCCAATGGGAGTGCAGCTTCTTCAAATAATTCCAATGCTATAAGCCTAAACACCAGTGCAAATCCTGGTTCGCCTACTCCAGTCACACCCGCTGCCGCCCTCGGTCCAGAAGAACCTCTTCCTACTGGGTGGGAGATGCGGTACGATGTCTATGGTAGAAGGTAATGATTTGTTTCATCCTATTTGATTTAATTTAATTTAATACAATTGACATGCTATTTTAAGTTTGAACCCCAGTACTTTTAATGGTTTTTTTTATGAAGATTTAAAGTAAGCCTCGATTTGTATTCATTACTGCCAATGTATAGTTTGAATACATGGTGAAATTCCAGGTTAAAAATAATGGATGTTTGTAGACATTAAATAGCTTTGCACCAATTTATGTGTAAACACTACTCTACATACATTATTAAACGAAAGATAAACTTTGAAATCAATATGAATGACTGGCATATTATAAATTCACAAGATAACGCTATATTAATCATTAAGGTCTGAGTGATTATCATTAAAACACAAATTGACTTGAAGTATTGGAAATAAATATTTTTGCAAATAATTGGTTCCTAATGAATTACCAGATTTTAATGTGCCAGATCTCATGTATTTGAATCCCATAGCATAAGAGTTTTTAAACATAAAAAAAATGTCAAGAAAAAATAAAATATAAAAAATTTCTTAACCTGTTCACTGTTGATATATCGTCGTTCGTAACGTCAGTGAAAGATGCCAACTATAATTTTTTTGTGTCTAACTATAGTTTTTAAAAAATACTTAGAAACTATGTTGAATAATAGAACTGTTTTTAAATCAAAATTAACAGTATAATGGTTTTTTATGCTCGCTTTCTCTAAGATTCTAAGTTATTTAAATAGCAGTCAAAGGGTTAAAAAATGTAAATACTAAATAAATGATACTATTGAATGACATCTATTAATGTAAATCAGTTTTAAACTTGAAACTTTGTGTATATTATAAATATATTAATTTAAGAAAAAAAAATTACTCAAAATTAAACTAATTTAACTGTCATTCTCGGTGTTTGTTTCCGACATTTGCTTTTGAAGCTCCATATATATATACATTTTTATGGCATGTTGGTTTCGAAATTGGAGCATATAGATCTACACACTCTGAAAGTGCAATATATGGATCTTCTCAATGTGAAGACATGTCTTGACAGATTATTTTTGCTTAATCCAATAGGCATCCAGTCCTGCACTTTCAGATTTTCAAAAATTCGATAGTTCTGAGAATCAAACTTGCATTCCCAGGATTACGAGGCGCGTACTCTGACCTCTACGCTACCGGGAGGACATATATAGTTACTATTACTTCATTTAATATTACAAATTACCATATGGCATTTAAAGATTTCTTGAATATAGTTGATAGTAAATAATCTTTCCATCCTTCAATAAACGAATGAACTTGTATGACATAGGTATTGTTTTTTTGTTTTAGGTACTATGTTGACCATAATACCCGTTCGACTTCATGGGAACGACCTATGGCTTTACCAGCAGGCTGGGAATTGAGACGAGATGAACGTGGGCGAGTTTACTATGTGGACCACAATACACGAACCACCACATGGCAAAGACCCTCCCCCGAGCGATTGCAGCATTTCCAACATTGGCAAGGAGAACGTCGACATGTAGTCACACAGGGCAACCAGCGATTCCTTTACAATCAGGTCATTATTGAATTTTATGAACCTCTCTGTTTTCATTTTTATGCTCCTTTAAAAATTATGTTGAATTTATTCGATGGATTTATTGTTAATTACAGTTAGTAACCATATGGACTAAATATTTTTGAAGAAGAAGAAATCATGATAACCTTTAAACCTCAATAAATATTTCTTTTTTCAATTTAATAAAATAAAAAATTTCAGCCTGGTGGTCCAGGAGCAGCAAACGGGATGGCAGCTGGAGCGGAAGAAGCTACAAGTGTAGCCGTGGCAGTTGGTGGGGTGAGTGCAGCACCAGCTCCTCCTGCTGGAGCTGCTGCTGAAGACACTGAAGAAGAAACTTTAGGTGCTTTACCCTCAGGCTGGGAGCGCCGTATTCAACCCGAAGGAAGGCGGGTTTATTTTGTCAATCACAAAAATAGAACCACACAGTGGGAAGATCCCAGGACTCAGGTTGGTCATGTACATTGTGCTCTGTCTGTCTAAAATGTTTGAATATACATGAGGTGATTCTCTGCTTATACGAAGTAGCTGTAAGGATATTAGAGTTTATATGGAATATAAATCTTTAATGTATAGAACTCCTTTAGAAACAAGATGCAAAATATAAAACTATAATAAAAATGTTTCGTATGCGATAAAACGAATTGCATAATACGTAGTACTTATAATACAGAAATAATCAATACGTTGACTACAATCAACCATTCACTTGATGAGATATTACAGTTGACCATTGACTGAGAAGTAGAGATGAAATGGTATAAATAGGAGAGTTTTTGTTCTTTGGTTCAACATTATTCCGCTGTAGGATAATATTTCTCGTTTTCTTTAAACAACATATAAAGTTCATTTAACATATTTTTTCAATAATCTTTGATCCTGTCAACTTTCAAGTAGGCATCTAGTCCTGTTTCCTACGATAGTGAATAGTGAGATTGCAATAAGTATATTAATACAATATAAATTTAAATCTAGGGTCAGGAGTCAAGTTCTGCAGAGGATGTCGCTTTGCCACCTGGATGGGAGATCCGTCACACAGAGGACGGTAACATCTACTTTGTGGATCACAATACTCGGACCACGACCTTCCAAGATCCCAGGCCAGGTGCACCTCAGGGACCTAAAGGGATGTATGGAGTCCCTCGAGCCTATGAGCGCTCTTTCCGCTGGAAGCTTAGTCAGTTCAGATACCTCTGTCAGAGTAATGCACTACCTAGCCACATCAAGATCACTCTAACTAGACAAACATTATTCGAAGACTCATACCATCAATTGATGAGGTTGCCTGCTTATGAGCTACGTCGACGGCTCTATGTCATCTTCCGAGGGGAGGAAGGACTAGATTATGGGGGTGTATCCCGTGAATGGTTTTTCCTGCTCTCCCATGAGGTACTTAATCCCATGTACTGCCTGTTTGAATATGCCAATAAGAACAACTACAGTCTACAGATTAACCCCGCTAGCTATGTCAACCCAGATCATCTGCTATATTTCAAGTTTATTGGTAGATTCATAGCGATGGCTCTCTACCATGGCCGCTTTATCTACTCTGGTTTTACTATGCCCTTCTACAAACGGATGCTTAACAAGAAGCTGACCATGAAAGACATTGAATCTATTGATCCCGAGTTCTACAACTCTCTGGTATGGATCCGTGACAATGACATAGATGAGTGCGCTTTGGAAATGTGGTTCAGTGTAGACTTCGAGGTACTTGGTCAAGTGGTGCATCACGAGCTAAAGCTCAATGGAGATCGGGAGAGAGTCTCACAGTCTAACAAGGAAGAGTACCTAGCACTGGTCACAGCTTGGCGGATGTCTCGCGGTATAGAGGAGCAGACCAAGGCTTTTCTGGATGGCTTCAATGAAGTAGTTCCCCTCGAGTGGCTCAAATACTTTGACGAGAGAGAACTGGAGCTCATGCTCTGCGGCATGCAAGAAATTGATGTGGATGACTGGCAGAGGAACACCATCTACCGCCATTATACTCGCACTAGCAAGCAAGTCGCCTGGTTTTGGCAAGTATGTGCTCCACTATCTCAATATATAATTTAATATATAACCCACTATCATTATTGCGTAACTTTATATAAAATTGACATAAATTTCATACTATTACATTAACTATAAAGAAGGAAGTTATTCTAAATATATGAATAAAACACAGTGAATATTCTATTTTTATGAATTCTCGCATTCCATTTTGCGTGCCTTCTTCATACGTTTCTAATGTAAAAACACCTCTCGGTTGATATATATATGTATGATAGTTTTTATTTTTGTTGCTTTGAAATGGTGACTGCTGATTCATATACACAACTTGTATTTCATATCTCTTCGTATTATTTTCAGTTTGTTCGAACGACAGATAATGAGAAACGTGCCAGACTTCTTCAGTTTGTTACTGGGACATGTCATGTTCCAGTCGGAGGCTTTGCTGAACTTATGGGATCCAACGGGCCTCAAAGATTCTGCATAGAGAAGGTATTTAAACTTGTCATTTTCCTTTTTGGTGAATGTGTTTTTCCATGTTATTTATTTAGCACATATTTAATATTTGAACAATAATAGCATTAGTACGTGATACAACTTGTACAATTGAAACAATTTGACTTTTACTATCTATAATCAGTGTAAAATTATATAGATATCACAATTATCTTATGCATGTACATTAAATACGAGACTAATCTATTGAATTGTATTGCCAATAAATATATATTTCCATCAAATTCATTGATATAACCATAGATATCCTAATACTGGCAACAAACAAATCATGAAGAAAATAAAAACGTAATTAGCATGTTGAAGCTGCAGCTAGCAGTTCGCAGCACTCTCATATTGTTAAAATACATTCAGTGTTGTATAAATTTTGATTTTTTTTAGCATACATACAATAAGTAGCATGGTAGGTTTTGTTCAAGTTGGTTGGTTAAGTTCAAAAAGGACATTGCAACTAAACTCATTTTCAAACTCAACAATTCATAGCTCTCCGCCATTGTTACTATAATATTCCAGATTTTAAGTATTGCAATTTCACTATAATAAACAATCAAAAGAAATCATGAGAAAAAGAGTAAATATTATTCAGAAGTGGTTTTGCTGTAAAGATTTATAATATCAGAGTAGCTACTTTGAATTTGCTCGATTTGTTTGACACTGGTTTATAATTTTTACATTATGGTCTTAATAATTTATTTTTTATTATTTTAAGTATGTTATATCATACATCATGTATATTTTATGTTTACATCACCTTTTTAATTGTTTCATCAACAGGTGGGAAAGGATACATGGCTGCCGCGATCTCACACTTGCTTTAATAGGTTAGATTTACCTCCTTATAAAAGCTATGATCAAATGGTTGAGAAGTTAAACTACGCTATTGAAGAGACTGAAGGTTTTGGTCAAGAATAAACTTATATACATTACAAATATGTAAAGAGTGTATTCATCATCAAATATATTATATAATTTGTGGATGTTTTAGGATAAAGTTATAACTTATATTATTATAAGGCTGTAAAGAGAGTACTGACTGTTTTTCACACTTTTTTACATGCTGGATAATAGAAACATTTAGATTTTTTTTATTTTATTGTAAATTTTAAAAAGGCGATGTGAGTGTGCAATGTTTATATTTTGTTCTATAAAAATCTGATAATGTGACATGTCTGTGTGGCGTGATTGAGCTGTGCCTTTCCCTTCGTGTTTCCTTGTATTATTAAATCTGCATACTCGCACTGTACTTATGGCTAAGTATATTATATTATAGAACTGTAATAATTCACATCAAATTCATAAAAAATTTTCAATATATTGAATGTTTATGATCCAAGAAGTAATTTACCATAGCCAATTAATTGTATGGATTATTTTCAAAAATATTTTTAAAATTTAATTCATTGTTTTTGAATAATATTGTATTGTCGCCATGTATTTGAGAAAAACGGTCATTACTTTATTTACAAACTACGAAATGCCTTGCAAAAAAATAAAATATTTTTCATGATGTTAACTATGTGAATAAAAATGTAAATCACTATTTTAATCAATTTTCCAATCAAGGCTCTCGCACTACTTTTAGGCTGTAGAAATCTTATTTTTATATAGCCAAAGAAATTATGAATTATTCATATCTTTAAATATTTTCATTTAGGCGGTCACTTATCTTTAAGGAATTATTTTAATTATAATTTAGGAATAATAAATTTACACATTCATATCTGAGGTTTGCCTACATATATAATTAGGTCACCTTTTGCTCAAAACCTTGCGTTCATTTTATTTACATATTCAAGAAATAATTTTGAAGTAAAACAAAAGTTAATTCATTAATTGAGGGTTGATATCATCTCAATTTTGCATAATATAATACAACCAAATAATTAGATTGACGCCTTTCATATTCTTCTGCATGCAAAACATAGTTATTTAGATTTAAATGATAATATATACCGGCGCAGGATAGAGGGAGATGAAGGGGTTTAGACCCGTCCTCCGTCGTCAAGAAATAAATAATAATAATAATGATGGTGTATAATGTTTAAACAATATTCATGGAGCCATTATGCAATAGATCCTTTTCGTTGATAGTTCTCAATAAACCACTGTTAATAATGTGTGAATATAATTTTACAATTAATATGTAATGAAAATTTTTCTCGGTTTAACTAAATATTGCATAATATATAATGGCTGTCTTGGATATTTTATTGATTTATGTGAAATTTTATGTTTGTTTAGCATTATTTAGTTACATTCCAAAATAACATTTCAGACCATTAAAGCTAAAATATATTGGGATTTATATACATTTTGTCATGAAAACGAATGTTAATATAATAATTCACTAACCGGAATTTTGTTTTTTACTATGATGGAAATGAGGGCTGGTTTGTTCTACTATTATTTTAGAATCATAGACAACCAAGATTATAATCTTAAAAAAAACTCCGTTCAATTCAGTGAAGAAAATGATATCACTTTCCAACATATTAACCATTACATGAAAATGCATGCTGTATTGTTTGTCAAAATCTGATTTAAGTTGAAACATCTCCAGCTGTATGTTAATGGTATTCATACAAGAAGGATATTGAGACTAAAGCAATTCAACTAGAATTTGAAGGAGTTATAAATAACCTGCGAGGTTTTGTATAATAAATTGTAAAATAAACTAGATTGAAATTATTTAATATTTATTGCAAAAACAACAAGGAAATTGGTAGCAATGTTTTTAGTATAGCGTTTGGTGCTTAAATTAGTTATTATTTGTCTTTAAATGATGATAATGTTACATTGTCTCACAGGTATTCTCCCCTACTAAGTAAAAACAGTGTCTTTCTCAGACATGATTCCCTATGTAGATAGGGTATTTTTACTTAGTTGGGTAGTTTTGTTGCTCATTGACTGAACTTGTTAAAATATCTAGTTTCACTCATTCAGGATGAATCGCTAGTGATACAATTGATAATATATTCGGTATAATCTATTAAAAATTATTACAATAAATTCTGTTTTTGTGCGGTTAGAATGTTCCCAAGAAGAAATATATATAAGTACATTTTAGTCATTTACATGCTCTTGTTCAAATATTTAATGGTCACGTTTAAATGTCTAAAAACAACATATTCCTGTATTATTTATTAGCAGTCTGCTTGATTTGACTTTGAAATTCAACTATAAATCACTGACTTGTTTTCAAATGAATCACATACATTTGAAAACATGATACATTTTATGTCAGACCAAATATCAACAGATAACTTTCATTTAGTATTTATCACACTGTAATTCTTGTCATTATCCGAGGGAAAAAGTTTAAAAAAATGTGTTTTCTGATCAGTTCATTTTATTGATACATTTATCAAAACCGTGTAAAAACAGAATTAAATATAATTTCATTCATTTTTCAATTGGATTCACTAAAAAACTTAATTGATAATTCAGATTAATTTGACTGTTGACATTTTTCCTAACTCTGAAATTGTGATTGAATTATAATAGCAAATCAACAATTCGGCTTCATACTATCAGTAACAAGTACGATCTTTCCTGCTTAGTAACACACCTGGCTTGGTTATGTTTGTATACAGTGACAATTTTTTTTCTTGTTAACAATGCCGGTACTATGAAATCATCCGTAAAGCGAATTGTCATGTGCTAAATTGTACATGCTTGCAACAAAATATATACCCCCAGTATTTAATTTTCAATATTTATTTATAATTTAAGTGATATTTTTTATGATAGTAATATTTCGTATTGTAGCATGTTTTACTCACTGGCAAATATATCAATATTATATATAATTTTCTTAAGCTCTAGGTAGGACTTTTATAATAAAGATTTCACTAACATTTAATATTCAATAACTATGGCTATGTATATTATGACGACGTTACTATAAATCAATGCCTTACTCCTTAAAATGACCGAATCTTCACTTCCCTTCTATTAAATAGCTTACCAAGTTTCTGATTTAAACATTCTCGATGACAAAGTATTGGTTATTAATATCGGCCAAATCACATCATCTCAACCGTTGTTGATATTTATTTTACCGCTTGGGAATGAAATCTATTAAAAGGTACGGTTGGGTCTGATTACCAAAAGATCAGAAGGTAAATAACTAGAACACAATACTGGTTCAGATTTTTAATATAAAATAATTCTTTGTGCAGTTGTTTTTTTTTTTGGTGAATACCATAGAAATTTGTTAATAATTATCCTGATGTTTGTATTTGTAATCCCTTTTAAGATCTTATTTATACTTTTGTTAATTTTATTTCGAAAAGTGCATATTTTATATTTTTGGAATAGGGACCAGCAGGCAAACTGTAAATATTATGTAACAATATAAAGTGTGTGTAAATAAAAGATTTGTATAGTAATAAACAAATTTAATGTGAAAAGTAAAACACGCGTTTCATTCCCCTGACGTAATTGATAATTTCTCTACACAACAAACGACTATTCCAACAATGCTAATGAAAAATTAAAATTTACCAAATAATTTTTCCCATAGAGATGATTCTCTCTGGTTACTTTGAGATTGCTCTCCAGAATATGTACTCACAGCACTATTTGCTTCACTGTCATTTTTTTGTACCGTGGTTACTGTAGTTTCTTCCAAGCCTCGACTATCTCGGATGGTGCGCTGAGTTTCAGTAGTCTAAAGATAAAATTATAAAACATATAATGAATTATTTTAAACAAGATATATACAAAGGTTTCAGCTCAAACGCGTTTGATTATGAAATTGTTTTCTTAATAGAAATCTAGTAAATTTATTAAACGTAACAGATGAAATGTTGATAGTATTTTATAATTTTGTACCAATAATTTCATATACGAATAAATTTACATAATTACTGTATGATACTGACTTATGAATGCTTGCATAATGTTAATATGCATATGACTTAAATAGGTTAATAGATTTGTAAGGAATCGGAAGTAGAACTGTCCGTATATTGGTATAAAATGTAGAACTCGGCATTATTTAAATATTTATATTTATTACATGCTATTTTAAAATTTAATATTGTGATTTGGATTTACAAATAATGTTTAAAAATCTCAATGTTAATTAACTCCTAGAACCACATAAAACTATTTTCATAAATATCTTAAAATGTTCAATTCTGGATGGTTCTGCCTTCGATTCTACACGACTCAATAGTCCTACAGCCTAGATGACTTTTTCCTATGTGAGTTTGAAGTTTTGAAACATTGATTAATAACTAAGTCTTAGTTAAACATATTGTTTGAGAGTACTTCAGGAAAAACAAAATGATGACATGACTGGAAGCGCAATCAATATTTTGATGTAACTTACACCATCAGGTTTAACAATGCTGCGAGTAACAACAGTTCGGCTATAGAAAGATGGGCTACTTTGTGGTGAATTAGTCCACACTTGAATTGAACTAGACGGCTGCTCGGAGTTTGGTATTTTCATTACACCCTTATCGAATAATTTATTCAAATCTTCAGATTCTATTCTGTAAAAATTAAAGGCAAAAAACATATTTGTAAAAAAATTATTCCATGGTACAGCATTTTTCTTAGTGAATAATTATGAGCTAAGAAATTTTTCATGAAATTTTTGAGAATAAACTCTTAAACAAATTATCTGCCATCTCCAACAAATGCTGAAGCCACGGGAAATAGATGTAGAACAAAAAAGAGAGCACAGAAGTTCGGGCCGGCTGAATAAATTCAAGAATAATTTCAAGTTATTGCTAAAATTACGTTTGCCACATCATCATAAATCAATAAGTTATCTCATTTGAAAAATAGCTAAGGCTATGGAGTTGAAAGAATATAAAGCGTCACATTTCCCTTTTACATGTTAAGTACACACAAGTTGAAGATAACTTATCAAGTTATTTATATAGGATTGGTTGATGGCTATTTGCCACATCTGTGACTAAAATACACATACAGAAGAAACAATATGTGAATGTTATGCTATAGATAAGAAAAAAGTTAATTATTGCTTCAAAAGTAGTTATTCTTTCGAAATTCTATTGATTGTTATATTTAGTTTTTGGTACTTATGTTTTTGAAACCACACAAGATAAATTTAAATTTAAAAGAAAACACCACTGTCAGCATATATTTATGGCTATCCAAATTCCATAATGAACCCAACTTCTCTCTACAGAATGCAAGACGATAATAATAACATCATCCACCTCTAAATAAAGATGGAGTTTAATATAACTTATGATATGTATTATAGATATAATATACACATTCATCACAATACATATTGCTTTTCTTAATACTCAACTGTATTTTTTGCTACTGTGAGAAGAAAAACAGCTTTTTGTTTTTTCTCTATTGTCATTACATAAGTTGCTTAGTTCATAAATATACTAACTTTCCATCCAGATCAGAATCAGTGTTGTTTTGTGGGTTACTAGGGCTTGGAGTTCTATAGCCTGGTTTGAGATATTCATCTCGTATATTTCCTTCGGAGATCGGCGTATCTAATTGCGGCAAAGAAAATGCACTACCGTGTCCCGGTGGATGCAAACCACTGAATATTCCCATCATACTTCCAAATGATTTAAAAACATCATTTATTTGCTGTTCAAAGAATTGATGCATTTCATTTGGATCACTGTACATCTGGAATCCTTCCGGATAGCCGTCTGCTCTGCTTTCGCTGAAATATTCACCGAAATTATATTCTATAGATGGAATTAAAGACCATCTGATATAATGTTATTACTGATGAGCATAAGTAACAATTTTTATTTTTCTATTTTGCATGAAAAACGATTCGCAAATGCAATCGTGAATCATATTCGGAACCAAGATATGACACTGAGCCGATTTCGGTTATCTGGGGCTGAGTTCCTCATGCTCAGTCGACTTATATATTGATTTTTTGAAGCATAAATACAGTTCTACTTTTAACAGTTTATTGTTTCATAATAATTAATTATTATTAAAAATATGAATTATGATTAATATAAAGTAATGTTTGAAAAAAAATATTCATAATAAGGCAACCAGCAAAATATTATTACTAACACTACAGGCAGCTAGTTTGCTAAAAAAAATGAGCGAGTGGGCTGCGAAAAATTTGGATTGAAGTCTTTTAAAAATTACCATAACTTTTGAAATAATCCCTCTAGATTTAATTTTTTTTATGTTGTACGTTCAACAATCAAATGAAGATAATTTTAAACAACTTTTTATTGTAGAGATTTATTGATTTTTAATTAAGAATTTGACATTTTTCGTATTTGATTTTTTTATCCCCCCCATCATTCTTTATTGATATGGCTTATCATAATAAATGTTTTATCTTATATATGGTCATACACATTACGCATATGTGTGCCGACGGATGCGAATTGCTAGACACCAACCTACACGTATGTCAAAATCCAACACTGCCAACTTAAATTATTAGTCGACTAAAGTCAGGAACTCAGCCCCCAGATAACCCTGATTTCCATTTACTTCACAAATCAAATAAAACATGTAGAAAGTTGAATGAGAATGAACAAAATCTTTGAAATTTATCATGATTCAGGTGATGAATGTTATAATATTCAATGTATGAATGAAAAGTTAAATGCAATACCTACTGATATAGCTCATCATCCGTGTCATCATCCTCGTCTACATTCCAAATCGGGTTTCGGAATTCATTGTGGAAGCCGTTAGATGGACCACTAGAAGAAAAATAAATTATTTATCATATAATACCACTGCAAAATATGTGTAAAAATTATAATTTTGTTATTTCGATTTGTTATTGTTGCTACCTATCCATATTTATTTTTGTTCACAATATTATTTTGCGTTTTGAGGAATTTAAATTTTAAAAATTGAAAAAAAGTTCACGTAAACCAGCAACTATCACTATGTAAACGTCATGTTAGACGGAAATAAAAATCAATTCCTACGCTAATAAAGCTTTGGCACACTATACGTGCGATAAAAATACGACCAAGGCAGGTGATTTCGAAGCTAAGCGGAATATGCTATATTATTATATATAGACGAAATACGTAAATTCTGTAAAGATGATGCCGTATTATGACATCCCGGAAAATTCTAGAGGACGTTTCGACAGGAAATATATTTTGTAAATGGCAGTATAAATTGTTTTCATTTACCTATTACCATATAGCGTTGGTCCAAAAACGAAACGAAAAATATCACTGAAATTATTGACACTCATTGGTGTAAATTATACAATATTTCAAAATCTACAGACAATCTTGACAGCTGCACTGGTGTCGTGTTTATTAAATACGCAATAAAATAATTTTATATCGGTTTGTCATTTTTTATGGCTGTCGTGCCACAATTAGATTCACAAATATATATTATTACTTGAACATTAGTAATTTTATGAATAGTTTACATTTATAAAACAGCTGATTCATATGTTTGATCATTAGAAATTAACTACAAAAACATCTTTATTTATTTTTTAAGGTTTAATATAAAATTCAAAAAAATATAAGTATGTAATTTTAATTTTACTACGTATAATTTCTTAAATTTTAAAATTTAATATCATTATTAAGTACGATATTATCATAGTTCAACTTAATGAATTCTTTAAAAAATATATACATATTTTTTTATTGGATTTATCAGCCGCCAAGAAAAATATGACAACACGAATGTCATTATTGACATTTATAATCCAGAGACAAAAAAACTATCGGAGGTTGGCGGAGCCTCTTGCATGATAGCTGTTTGGCTCACTTTATTATTTTTTATAATAGTAATTTTGTTTGTACTTCATCATTTATACAACATTTTAATTTATCTATATATGAATGCTATGCAGTCTGAAGATGCGAAATATTTGAAGAGGTAAATAAAAGTGATTTGAATGTATTTTTGTGCAATCAACATACCAGTTGTTCATGGTTATTGATTTTTCTAAAATTCCTTTAGGAAAGTGAAATCTGGTTCAATAGACGTTCATCCCACTCAAAAGGCATTAATAGTGAATTATGAGTTGGAGGCTCACATTTTAGGACAATTCGGTGATCGTATGCATGGAGATAAAAAAGTGAGTTCTATTATGTGTCTGAATAAATTTACGGTGACATAGTTTCGTCTACTTTTCTTAATTACTAAAAATTTGTCGTTCGATCATTTACTATCGCAAAAATTTGGTTCAAAAATAAAAACTAGTTAAACAAAAAATCTGTCTAATTAGATGATAAATTACAAATTTTCAACGCCGAAGGGAACTAAATCTAGTTTCGAAATATATAAATTATTTATTATTATATATTATTTAATAGTGAGCATATTACACTACCCTAAATTCGATTTTATTTTGCCTTCATTTGATAGACACATTCTGGTAACTATTAGCCATAAAATAACCAATCAATAAACAAATCTATTCTTCAGTATTAATTTTTGACAGCTTTACTGAATATCAGAGAACATTTCAATGAAACTTTAGAATTTTTTATTGCAATATTGTCTGCAGTGAAATTGTAAGATTTTACTCAAATTGGATTTCTTATGAAACGCTCTGCACATTTATTATAATTGCAAGAAAATCTCTCTTAAACTCAGAAATATATGGAAAAATCCTTAACTCAACAGAGTAATTATCCCATTATGGGATTTCGATTTCTTGAAATTTTTATAGGGCCATTATAATAGAAAAAATCTTACTTATTTTTTTGTGAATATACTGCTAACGGATTTACTAATTTATATTGCTACCCATTTATTCATTCATGACAAATACAGTATTTTTTTTCCAACTCAATAATATCCTTAAAATTCTAAATTATTTAAATTGAATGAAGATGCCGTAAGGCGAAACCCGGGTCGCTAACAGTGATCTACATATGGAAGTTTACCAGTTTTAAATAATTTAGAAT
>JAGVSQ010007655.1:2139-15116 GCA_022683975.1 Rhyacophila evoluta
TATTAATTATGGAATTACGAGGAAAGACACAATGCGATAGATTACCCCTGATATATAATATATACTGGGTTAATGTAATACATAATATTATATATATGGTTACTATGCTGATTACAGGATCGTACCAAACTTAAAAAGGCTTTCGTAGAATAGAATATCAATGACAGTCAATTATTAAAGATGGCGATGGTAAAAAAATGTTTAATGTTCAAAATATCAACAGTGAAATAAGTTGTATTTTAGTTTTGCTTATTGTCTATGCTGATGTGCCGATCCCAGATCTACACGATAAAATTCAACGCTTCGTCGTAAAAGATTTTTTTATGCACGATATAATTTTTCATTACGCATTCCGTGTAAATCGAGTGACGCATTTATATAAAAACTTTATTGACAATTTTTATAACATTCTTACAGAAACAGAAATAAATTCAACACCTTGAGGTGGTGTGTGGAAAAATGTGCATTACTCAGTTCACCGATCAACGTGTGTCTTCAAACTTTTACACAGGCATTTCGATAGCTATCTAATTAATTATGACACCAATTGCTGACGATAAATATAATTGTATCGATCTAACATATATTAATTAGTTTTATGAACGAAAAAAATAACCATACGTTATTTTAATAAAATTGTATTTACCTCTGAAAGTTCTGTCAATGCAACCTGCGTAATGGAAGCTTTTACTTGATTATGTGACTAATTGCAGCATGATAATTACATTCTCGACGAGCTTCTATCGAAACATACTTCCTGTGCGTTATACGAGGATATACAAGGTGCGATTTGATAATTTATCATTAGAATACAATGAATGTGGACATTTTTATAGCTTTCAAATAACAGCATTAGACGACGAACAACAAAAAATGATTTAGCGAGTTTTACTCATAATAGTCATAATATAAATATATGTATAAATCATGCACCCTTGGTATGCCTTATGGGTTTGTCGTTGGTATACGTATCTTCACAGTAGAGCGAAAAGTCACTAACTAACAAATTTACAGTTTTGAGATATACAATGGATGTTTGTGATTGCTGGTTTAAATAGACAAACACAGAAAATGTATATGTGATGATAAAAGTGTTTTTTAATAACTATTGTTAAGTGTTTGATAATGGCACAATCAGATCTGTAAAGTGTGTAAGTATATAAAAATATTTTTAATGATTATTCGCAATATGGATTTCTTTGAGTTTAAATTATTAGTGATCGACTATAGCCACAGGTGTGGAAACTCGAAAGTATGTACTTTGTCGTATCTAACTCATTTTCACCAAAGCGATATTATATTCACACAATATGTAATTACATACAGGAGTTTGGAGATATGATTAGCTATGGTAATTCTAGAAGAAAATATGGATTCCAACAGGACGGTTGACAAAAAATGTGTTATATTTATGGACTAGAAGTCCGATCATAGAGTAATCAGAAATACTTGTGAATGCGCAGGTCCGGTGGAAATGTGTTTTTATTTAGTTTCTCATGTTATTTACTATGTCGAGTTGACATCACAGTTTGGAGAATTCATTCTGAATTTCCACAAAGAGAAACGAAAAAAATCGACGTGCATTTATTGTACAATGATCTTGTCCACTGGGCAAAGACGAAGTCACTCGTGGGAACTGTTGACGTCATAGGTGCTGACAGAAATAATTCGCGAAGGAATCGCTCCGCTTGTTAGGAAGACGATTATAGAATATACTGTTTTCCGAGATTATTATTGGCCGTGGCTCGTATAAAGTTATTTACTCGGAAGATTTCTGAATGATGGAAGTATAAATGGACTCTGAGGCTTCATCCGTGTTGCGTGTTGACTGTTGACTCACAAAAGAATGCTTCGGATTTCCGGCAAACCGCGTAAAACTGTATCTTTCCTCGGCCTACGTCTTCTTTGTTGTATAGAATTTGATTTGCGAATATTTAAAAATAGTCACACTGTCTGTATTGGTTTAATTCAATTGTTTTGCAAATTTTAGACGTAAAGACGTCATGTTTTGATTCATAAAAACCTTTCGGGAAAACAAAATCTAATATATATCCAATAAAAATCACATTCATATAATAAGTAATTTTGTACACCACGAGGAAAAACGATATATTGATCAAATTATGTGAAGTCAAACGTATAAAATAATCCAGAAGAAAAACATGAAAAAACGTAGCCTGGCTATAAGCTAAATACTAATTACTAAAAACAACTCTTCTTGTATTCATTATCGATTGTTAAATTGTAGCAACACTACCAAAATAATGCATAATATATATCACAAGTTAAGAACAATTTTGTCAATTAGTCCAGTCAATCTGTTCTGTTTTTCTTATATGTATTGATGATTTCGTCTATTTATTAATGTACACATTTTCTAACGCCGCTTTGACGCGCGATATGATTTTCGCAACCTTCTCTCGCGGAGATATTAATATAAAATATTTCCATGAAAGTCTTATTGAAGATCAAACAGATACGTTTATAAATTAGATATCGCTGAATGGTATGGTGTATCTTCACAACATCAAATCTGCGGTTGACTGATGTATCCGCCAAATGCCTCGTGCGGCACACTTCATAGTGTGCAAAAACAACAAATCGTCTTCTATTAATACCCGAATGACTTGATTACAAAATATCTGTGATATGCGTCTAAAATTAGAAGGAAGCGAGAATAGTGAAATAACAGTGTGACTGTTACAAGACGTTTACTAGTCGTGACGTAGTTGAAGTACTGATTGTAATCCCAGACCACTTTCTCAACCCCTGGATATCGGAATCTACATATAAAGAAAAAGTGAGGACACAGGGTGTGCACGGTACCTGTACGGATATATTTAAATGATTTCAAATTTTTGTCTATAAAACTGCAGTTTTTACTGTCCCGGCATGTACAGTACCATCAGGAGCTGGTATTATTTTTTCTAATTCTGTTTTCTTGCACAATATTCAACATTATGGTAATTTCTGTTTTAAAATAAGCACTGGGCCCCAACAATTAGGATGAAACACTATATTTACCATTTACTTGTTTTGCTATCGATTCATAATGAAATAAAAGCAGCCTTTTAATACACATACGTGATAGTTTTAAAAATATTACGACAGGTTTCTTCAAATATGATGTGTTTCATTAAACTCATTATTTTATCAGCCATTAAACTTAACAGAGTTTTCCAATTTGTTTGTTGAGCGTACTTAACTATGAGTAGAAATGTAAGAACTAGAAAGAAATAAATATTCCTGCTCGTCATATGACGATGTACATTTCTTGAAAGTAGTCAAGTTTGGTTGGATGAAATGAAACTTATGACAAGCATTTTTGTTTGCATAAGAAAACGAGAATTAGATTGTGATATTATAGGGTTTTACAAACGTTAAACAATTAAAACGACTATGTGATAAGCGCATGGTCACTGAACAAATACCGTCTCCCTTGAGATCAGTTGAAATGGTGGACAAATTGTGTTTGGTAGCGGATAGTTAAGCGTAGAGAGGAATAACTGGGAGATTGTCATCTAGCAAACGATCGACAGTTTTAATAAAAAGGAGTGTGCGATAATTATTTTAACGTCTTATTTCAATGTGTTAACGTTTTCTTGTAACATATTTTTAATCGTGCTCATATTGACATTTTTCAAGTAAAACTCGTTGGCAAGAGTTATGATATTACGTAGTATTATGTCAAAAATATGTGCGTTGTAATTATCTAATTATATACAAGCACCCCTCACAACTTTGATAGTGGAACGGTCCGTTATTATGCACGCGTTCAGAGAAATATAACAACATGCGTCCAAGTTTCAGAGAGCTCGAATCTTTGAATGGCAAACCGGAGTAAGTCGTATACATGCGTACAGATGATTCTGTTATTTTTATACTTACCTGTACGCATGCATTGGTAAATTTAATCCAATCGCGTATAATGCATCCTACATCCAGGCTGGTTTCAGCAAGAACAACTGATTTTAACGACACTGAGTTGAGTCATCGCGATATTATTACTGAACCATATCTCATGATGTCTCTTGGAGGGATGCAGGGTTACTATATTGAGAAAACTTATCGAGCTCCAATAAAAGTTTTCGTTTATTAAGTAATTACAATATCGCGTCATACAAACTCCATTAGAATGAGAAATGTAAGGTTATGGTAATGAGGGTTCTATATACATTCTACCATTTCAGCTCTGAGGCATATGGAAAATATGTATCCCAAAAAAACGTGTAGATTTATCGTAATAGATTTATGAATTATAAGCTAATCGCTGAACACATTAGGAAGTTATACTATACAAAATACGTTGCTAATTCTTATTCTGAAAATTCTGTTAAATAATTCGTATGCAGCTGCGGTACTAAATCCGCAATATTCGATTTCTACCGATTCACGCGGATTCATCCACTCCACTACCTATATCTTTTGCCAAACATATGTGCGGATTTTTTTCTATTTTATTTATACAATCGTTCGAAAGTCTAGTGGGAGGAAGACAATAACTATTCGGTGTGAAAAACATGTCAACAAAGCACGTATTATATTAGATTGAATAAAATATGTGCTTGATACAAATTATTGAAAGCTCAAACACTGAATTTATTTATTTTCAAAAAAAGATCGTTCATTCAAAATAATATATGTCCATCATCTCATTACCTCGAGTATGAGTAAATTAAAGCTATCGATATTGTTGAAATGATTTAGCAAATGCTTGAAAGACGTTTCTCAATCGCAGAAGACCCCCCCCCCCAATAAAGGCAGAATGTAATTAAAAGTAATGTATTTTTAGCGTCAATATTATTAAAGTTAAAATTTGATATTATTTAGACGAAAATAAGTGGCAACCGATGGTTTTGTCGGTTGATTTAGCGGTCGTGCAGCATCGTTCATATGTCATAGCGTCCATGGCTGCCACATTCCAAATTTAAATCTCTGTCAAATGAAAATTCGCTAATTTTACAAATCGCGCTGCGTGCTCATATTTTGGCTGCATAATTGTGTCAGGTTCAATAGCTACTAAAGTCAATTGAACAAAACAAAAATAATTTAAGGAGACCTCTGTGGTTGTAAGCTTTTTCAAAAGAATTCATTTAAATAATAAGTAACGCGATTCAAGTTATTAAGACGTGATTGGATGTGACTTAACTATATTGATTTCAATAAGGAATGCTTCCAAAGTTTTATCGACGTTTAAAACTATACACATTACCAAAATAAGTTACGTTAGCTTTAAATAGAGATAATAAATTATAAAATTATTGCGTGATAATAAAAATACGTATCGATATTTTTGTTCAATGTGAAGAATCATAATTCAATACATTCGTGAAAATATTTTACACCTATTTTATTTAAACATATTCGCTGTGGAGTGGAACGTGGAAGCATCCGAACTCTCACAATGACTAATCTATTTTTCAATGGGATCGGCTGTCAGCCAATCGCCAAATTCATTTGACATTCATTTATGCACCTTGGCAACAGCCAACGTACTACAGGTCGAATCCCATTATAACGAAACACGTTGGACCACCTTTTTTGTTTCGTTATACTGAATATTGAAAAAGTATTATTACATATTATATGAGAGTTTTTTCGGAACAGCAAAAAATACACGTTGTACTGAAAATTTCGTTACTTCAGCATCCGTCATAAAGATATTTAATCTGTATTCCGTATTTAAATAATATCGCCTTTCCACGAAAACACGACTTACCCCAAAAACAAATCCTACCATTATTTCAAAGGATTGTTTTGAACATAAGTCCTAGTGAAAAATTCGATAAGAGCTCTATCTGAGAAGATCTATAACACTGTTCAAGCTGGAGGATACTGAAGTGATTAAACGAGCACTTGTATTCAAGTCATTTGTTGATGACATCGACTTTTCTAATTACCATCTTTCCAATATGATGTCATAATATGTCTCCCGTAAAATTGTAAGCCCTGCCACGAAATTAAGCCTTAGTGGATTTTCTAGGTGCAATATTAATATAAGACCGAGTCTTATATTCTAGGGAGCATTCTACACACTGTTAATAAGGAACATTAACTAATTTGGCAAACTTTGTGTGCATTCGATACAATAATTTATGAAAGCAAATAGTAATTTTCAATGTAACTAAAAATTCAAATTGTATTCTATAATATATGTTCTTCGCAAGGAACCATTCAACGTACATATTATTAGTGAAGAAAATTTGATAGAGGTAATCTTTATATTTGTATTTACCTATTTATGGAAAAAGCTGATGGGTGAAATCAGGAAGTTACTGACCAAATTGAGACACCTCGTCCCAAAATGAATTATTAATATCGTACTAATAAGTATAGGCGCCTTCAGATATTGGCACTGTAATAGCATATATTCAACAAATAATTTGATTATTGAACACATGCTCAAAGCTGAACCATATTCCTATAAATCAGTATTTTAATTTCGACAGATTTTAAAACAATGTTTACAAAATTTTCAGAGAAAGTCACGAGTTGATCGGGTAGAATTAAATAAACATATGTAAAATAATAATCAAGAATTTGCTTTTAACGAAAGCATTGTAATTTGTCTGTTGTAATACAACTAAATGTTTACGTATTCTGTAGAAAGGTTTAAACGCCGCTATAAAATTCGCCGATAAAAGTGCTAACTACAGGAAAATGTTTTTATGTTACGACTCAGTGAATGGCATATGAATAAATATTATTTCTTTCGAACCGAAAAATATTAATAGCAAAATGTTGCCCGATCCTGGATTTTGACTTGATATCGAATAACAGCCTTGAGAAACAATTATTTATTGTAAATTGTTTATATAAAGACGATACCAATCAGGGAAAACATTGAAAGATTTATGAACATCGACAACTTCAACAATAAGCATTGTAAGAAATTATCCGTGGCTTTTGTGGTGTTAACTTAATTGTTTATTTTAAGAAGACATGGTGATAAACCGTGCGCTTGGACCACAAGAAGTTTAATGCTCAGCTCAACCAGGTTTTTTCTGTTCGGAATTTCCTTCCCTTAGCCAGACGAGACCAGTTAGTTCGCCTATTCTGTTCGCTGCTAATAGCTACAACTTACAACAACTGCATTGCCCAAAGTTCCCCCCTGGGAAGCCAATAGTACTTGCTGGTGGTTTGGCAATTCTCACCTATCGTGTATGTATACATTGCTGACATAATATATACTCATGTAGGACCTACCAGCCGTTGATCTTTAAGAAATTATACGCTTTGAAAATAATATTTGTTAACAAAATGTTGGAAACATTAGACAAACAATAAAGATAAACAACCTTCTGTTAACAACAAAGCAATGTCCAGCATAAGGACTTGCCGCCCACGACTGGGTTTAATAAACTGCGTTAAAGATTTAAATCTTGCGGGCTTTAATCCCATAATCGCATCATTGTAGTGTGCTTTTAGATCCAGGGCACGAAACACGTAAATTAATCTTTGTTACAATACCTATCAATCTGGAAATACATATTTAAATAGAAAACATTTTTGTTTACCACCTATATCTCGGAATTAATGATGAAATTGCAATATGTTAACAACGTCGAAACAGATTTTTGCCATTGATTTAAATGTTGAATTTTCCGGCAGAAAGTATATACTGATCGATGATTGAGGAAATATTTGATGATTATGACAACACCATAGTGAATGATCGTCTGGCGAAAGCAGGTATTTTTGAATTAGGCGTCAACGAGTCGAGCTGGAGACGAGACAGGGCGTGTCTTCGGCTGCCGGCCATCGAAAGTGGATTATTTTTGGCAGGCCAACGCTTGTCAATTTCCTACCTGTGGCTAATTTGTCGCTACTATTCAAATACAGCGCGTACAGTGACATAAACTACACACATCTCATAAATGGGGACGATACGTAAATATATCTAGGGCGAAATATGATAAAACTCTAGTGATGTGCTTTCTCTATAAGAGTCAAAATTTGAAAAAAGTAATTCGCGATAATACCCGAGAGGAAACAAGACTACCATAACGTGATTGTCATTTACGTATTGTTTCATATCGCTCTATTCGTATGCGGCGCATATTATTGCCCTCCGTTTTCTGATTAGTTGATATTAGATGATTTAGATGTTTCGTTGATGGATTTTTAGATATTTAGTTGTTCAGAAATGCACAAAAGTTTTTATATTTTAAATGAGCAACTTACTTTCGCAAATAGTTCTGATCAGAATAATCACTATATATATTTTTGCGCCGGTGCATTCTTTATTTTATGGAGTATTAACTCAAAATACATGGCAGCATTTTGTTTTATAATCCAGATTTAGCATAAAAGAATAATAAATGCCAATATTTACCAATGTTCAAATGATTTGAAAACACTAGGTTAGATTTTCTTGGATTTAGAAATTAACCCAGTTAGGTAGCTGTTGTTTGTATTTTGGTTACAGATAATCTCGTCGAATGCCCTAATTAATAGAATATATGAACAAGTGCTACTTTTCTAATGAATACTAGGATATAGTTCTTGCACGGTCTAAAAAATACGCCATAATACAAAACCTGGATCATAGACAACAATTCAGTTGGAACATTCTAAATTTTAAATAATTTTGAGTTTAAAATAAAATTATATCAAGCACCGCCAGCCGATAGTGTTCATTATTGTCTTTACGTCGGCTAAGTACTAGCTTATTTTGGTTAAGGATTTAATGGAATAGTAAACACGTATAGAAGTGCACATATAGTAAAAGAATTATATAAATAAAGCAATCTCGAGGGGTTAGATATGTATATGGTGGAAACTAAATGATTGACAATATTTTTCATCGATATTCGACAAGATTTTATAAATTGATTGCACCATCTGGAAATAACATTGGATGATTTGGGGATTATATGCGGATGTGTATGTATGTATGATAAAGCGAATTATATTATTACATCATTTGACGGCTGTCCATCAGTGAGATGAGATTAGACGGAATACTGATAAAGCACAGCTAGGTGATGGAAAGGGATCTACGGGTATTCAGTGCCAGCCGTTGGATACATAAGACGCAAGTTAGAGACGGCTGGCAGTGTTGGCAGGAGGAATTCAAAGCTCACCTCGGACTGACGAGGGCTATGATAATGATGACAAATAGATAAACTGTCTATTTTCTTTGGGCTATTTAATGATACATATCTTAAATTAAATGTCTTTCCATCGAAAGCAAAATTAAATATACTTTCTGTATTCAATCAACAAAAAACTAATTTTAAAAAAAATTATAAATAATCTAGCGTGAATAAATAAATGCATGTTTCTAAGGAATCAAAAAGTTTTAATTCATTATTTTATACAGTAGGAGTCATAGAATGATTCCTTTTAAATAACAAAACTTCTATAGTAATGACTTCATACTCGTATAAATTGTAAATTATATTTAATTATAAAATATTTATGAGGGTAATATCAATTTAAAAAATAAGTTTATTTAGTAATCGACTAGATAAAGTCCAATAGGTGATAAGATTCATTACACCTAAGATGGTTGAATGGTCTGAAACTTATTTAACACATGAAAAATTAACACATCACACCCAATCTACAAAATAATACTCGTGAAATACCACCGATTGGATCACATTATTGTTTTAAACGAAATGAATCATTTTTTATGAAAATTATTGAACGTAATACTGTTTATTTAAATCTTTTAAATAATTATGTATCGTTTTCTTATTAAAAATAAAAGCTTTATATATCCATTATAATACTATTCGTTCTACAAATATATATACGCGAGCTTTGAAAGTTTATTCATTTATAAAAAATCGCAGCTTTTAAGCGTTGCTACATGCCAAAGCTTAAAATTCGATGAAATCCTTGATTTTCCTTCGTAGCAAAATTTGCACTTTGTGTTTCAGTATACAATAAGAGCGTATGTGCCTATTGTTTCTAGTTTAAATACAATAAGTAAATACCTTCATTCGATTTAGTTCCTGAGACAAATACGAAGTTTTAATATCATTAACTCAAAATACTGGTTCGTTGTATATTTTCATACTTTTTTTGGTAGAACATGCAAAAGGCTGCAACAAACTAATTGCTACTGAATTTATTATGAGAAAATATGTTACTGTATGCAGTCGATTTCGATTTAAAATAATCAAATAGTTATTCATCCTGTATAAATGAACAATCGTGTGACAGGTTAGTCGTATTAGAAGGTGTTAGTCATTTATTTGTTTTTATCAGAAATACTTCGGTCGGTTATGAAAACATTATAATTCAAATCTGTCGACACCACTTGCCTGTCATCGGATAAATTATATACACATTTTAAAATATATATTTAAATAAATTTATGTCTCACGTATCTGGAATACCTACAATTCCTAATAATACTACGGATCAAAATATTTCGGGCGCCATTTCATTCTTTCGCTCTATTCATTTCATAACATTGATTAAGCTGTATTCAGTTTTGGAAATCATTTGATAATGTCGTTGCAAATATGTAGACTCCATTAAATTCTTGGCTTGCTGATTGCAAAAATTTATTCACCGCTAAAGATATAACATTTAGTTTAGATTTAGAAGAGCGTGGAATTATTTAAATATACTCACATTATGTCTCTGCACGCAAAACGGTATTCCATCCAGAGAGGTGTCACGGGAAACTCTTTCGGAGCTGCCCCTTAACAGCTCTGCAAGAAGTTCAGCGCTTGGCTCCAGTTTCTTCTTCACGTCCGTGCTGTTTCTGGGAGAGAAGCCCTCGAGCTTCGAAGGACTAGATGTTGTCCTCTGATGAAATACCATACTTCTAGCGACACCTTCCGAAGGAGCCACTGTGACAGGATTGGGAGCGGAATAAGGAATGTTTGCACTCACTTTTCGTTTAGGAGACGAACGAATCACCGTTTTTTGAACCGGAGAACCTGATAAGCCAAACGAACTCTTCAACTGAGTATCATCTAAGGAGTGATTACCAGCACCCCTGGTTCTAATAACTGAAGGACGTGAATCTGGTATTCCAATCGAACTTGTATTTGACACTAATGAGGTTCTACTCGAACTTACATTCGGACTCACGGGTCTAACAGGAGGTGCCGTGACTAGATCATCTAAGAATCGAAGTTCTTCATCGTGTTTAGATAACTTACATAGCTCTGGTTTCTTCATTTCGGCTTCCAGCATTTGGCCATAAGGCCCTCTAAGAGGTCTTTTAGAATATCTTCTTGGAGGATGTACTGTTTTAACTGACCTTGATTCGTTATCTGATAAATCTGAAGGATTGAAAGGCGAAGGAGATGCAGTTCTATCTCGAGCGGGAGTCGATAAGCCTCCCGATTCACTTTCTCCTTCTGAGAGAGAATCGGCTCTTGCTAGAAGTCCTGCTTTCTTATTAATACCTTTCGGGAGATTAAAATCTTCTTTCTCTTCGGAACTCTGGTAATTCAACGGTGGTCTAAAATTCCAGCGAGTATCCGTCACTGACTTTGGCCAAATTGGAATTGATGGATCGTCAGTTTCCGGGCTCATGGGCTCATCCTGTGGAGAAGTCCAAGCGCATACTGGCTCTTTCCCTGTCCATCTGACCGAGTCTCCAGGTGTTGGTACTTCTCCTATTCGGTCTAGTTTTGAGTTATCAGAAAGGGTTCTAGATCTCGCTCTGCTGGAATCACCAATGAATAATTCGCAATCACCGGTCTCGAGATTTACAATTTCGCCATTGGGAAGGTCTTTATCCAAACTTCCTGAGAATTGAGCGCTAATGACAGATTCTGGAAGAATGAGACCGCTAATCTCATCCTGAATTGGCCACTTCGTGATATATATGCCTTTTCTTCGTTTTGATTTATCTAAGACGCGTCTTTTCTCCTCCGAAGCCGGTGGAGGCGGTTTACTCGCATTTTGGACGGTGGCCAATAAGTTTTCTACTTGCTCACTCGTAATGGTTTCGTCATCGGGTGTTTCTAAAATATCACGTCCATCCGAAGCGTCGCCATCTGATTTTCGATGCGAAATTTTCGTTTCTATAGGATCTATGACTTCGTCGCTTTCCTCGCTCGGCCATCTCTCGGACGCCACACTGGACCACTCTCTAACTATACACTCGTAAACTGGTACAGGAATCACACTCGCAGTGGCTGTCTTCAATACTTTACCTTCAGGCGTTTCTATGAAAATTTGAGCTCGACTACACTCGGGCGTATCTGTGACCGTCGGTCTCTCAGATTCAATACCGCTAGGACTATCGCTAACGGTCGAAGTCAAGCATTCCGCAGCATTTTTTTGCTCGACAGAAATTGGGAATTCGAAAAGACACGCACCGTCGAAATTAATGTCCGACGGAGATACAATATCACTCTGGGCCCGCGCACTGTCAGCTAGAGACGCGTCGCTCTCTTCGCGGACGTCACAGAGACTCTCTCCGACGGGGAAATATTGCAGACTCTTCCTGCCGTCGCATCCGGCGTGCGAGCGACTGAGACCACCGTCTGCACTGGCACTTCGCGACGACAAGGGGTGAGTCAGACTTCTTCCACTCGAATGTTTGTGTGAAAGGTCAGGTACTACAGTAGGAATCCTGGAAAGAGGTGCACTCACGAGAGGTCCTTCGTCAGACCCTACCGCAGAATCGACAGAAGGTGTCGATCCCACATCTACGGGAATACGAGTCGGTTCACGTCTTCTAGGTAATGTCAAGTCTGCTTCGCACACAGACGACTGGGAGGCGGGTGTTCTCGCAGGGTACGCGTTGCGCGTTAAAGAAATCAACTTCGGATCACTTTTCACATATTTCCCATCCACGGCACTGAAATCCACTTGGGAAAACGAAGCACTGCGAAATGGTACCGTTCTACGAGCGTACTCCCCGACGACGATTCGAGATTGCGCAGTTCGCGGAATTGTGGGGTCGCAGAAGTCGTCGTCGCAGCACTTGGACCGCGACTGGCGGTGCAGCCTAGGCGGAGGCTGGGGCGGCGGCGGAGGCAGCGGCGGCGGCG
>JAGVSQ010007656.1:0-15115 GCA_022683975.1 Rhyacophila evoluta
CTTTGAATAATAAAGTTGTAAATATTTAAAAAATATTTATCGACTAAACCGATTTACATAATTGAAAGAATATACAAAATTGTGAACAAGAAATCTCTAGATAAGTAATTGATATAGATTATATTTAGCAGCAGCTAATTTTGTGTAATGATTGAATAAAATTTATGCCATAATTGTGTATTTAACTAATAATAAGCAATGTGTACAATTTTAATCATTGTCGTTTCGATTTTTGAATACATATAGTATATAATATGATGATCACATCTTGACAGATTATTTTTTCAAAGCATAAGTTGTCAACCAATTTCTTGTCTTATTCCTAATCTTCCCTTACCTTTCATTTTGTACGTCAATAGAAATATTTATGCAGCTGCGGAATTTAAGCCCGTGACTTCTTGCACCGTACCACGTACCACAAGATAAGTGTGTATAATATCTTAAATAAATAGAAATTTAAAGAACATTAAAACACACACATATTTAAATTATGTTTTTATTATTTCAGTTAATATATTTTAAGGGCACTGGCTTATACTAATAAGCTTCCTCAGAGGTGGTCTCGACTCCCGATGGATAATACAACAGAAGTCATTTCTCTTCCCGCCTGAATGAGATGTATTAAATGGTATATTAATTTTTTCACTGACTTTGAAACATACAAAAGATCAGTGCGTCAGTCGGATAATGAAACGAGATTAAGTGCGTTCTGCTTTATACACCTCTTCATTACTGTACAAATCGATTTTAGTTAACGATCCTCCCATCTTCAAGACAATGAAACCAATCTACATGGAAGTATCACAACAGTCTTTTCAAGTGCAAGGAATAATTACTTTGTCAGAGATGTAAAGATAGAGATTCAATACTATCGATAGATTAACGTTCGATGATGTGTTTGCAGTCTTTTTATAATGCCTATCACCCTTTAAACACTTCTCTAATACAAACTACAAGGCAACTTTGTCGACGGTTTATACAAATTGTTCACTAGCAACTCGATTTAGATGAATAAAAGCTTTGATCTATTTCAATACGCAAGCTTTTCAAATTTATTTGAACAACAGTTAGAAGAATTTGACAGCACGTAATAATAAAGATAGCTTTCTCGTAGCTTACGATATAATATACAATGTATCTTCCATCTCCTTAAATATATACTCTTTAAATCCATTGAAATATTCACTAGTGCTTATATAATATGGTAATAAGCCGTGGTATAATGGATGAAAGTATTTTTTTTTTATTTAGAGACACGTTACAAAGATACTTTTCGCTGACTATCCTTAATACTGACTGAAACTTTTTTCATAGAATGTTTGTTCTGATTTTAGCATATACTATATTTTGTTCAAATAAATTTTAAAATAAAAACACAGAAAATAAGTTAAAAAACGTATTGGATTTTTATATCGATTCTACTTAATTAATATGCATTAAAGAGTTTTATTGATCATCTAGTATTATGCAGTTAATTTGTGATAGAATAGAAGTGTGATGGAGATAAGTAGATATATTTTGAAAGTTATTGGAAAATTGAACTGTAATTATTTTTTTCATATTAGTTATTTGAAAAATTTCTGCATGTTTATTATTTATCAACAGAATTGATATTAAAGAAATAGATATTTTAAATTATACAAGGCTTCAAATTGCGAAAAAGCATTTCAAAAAAAGTTAACGATAACAATGAAAATGTTACGAATCTTCAGACATACTTTGAATAGAACAAATTTATAACTGGCAATAAATTCTTTAGGTGCTTTCGTTGCTTTGTGTAGGCGTATCAGATATCAGATAAGTTATTATATACGTGTTAAGGTATATCAATCTCTCGGAAGATATTCGTCATTGTGTTTTTATACAATAACTCTATTAAATTAAACACAAAACCGTGAAAACGTGTTCCGATTCGCTCTTTCGTGGGCTATTTAAAACGTAAAAAATTAAAACCTCTAAATAACATTTGACGGCGTTTGTTGCTTTATAAGAGCGAGTTATAAAGCACAACAAAAGATTCGTATTGAGAATTGCGGTCGATGGGACCATAACAAATTACTCGCACATTAAGCTTTTAAACTTAACGAAAGCCCTGAAAAGATCTTTTGTCTTGTTCGTCGCGGTGTCTCGCGATATCGCTTCACTCACCTGAAGAGTGACACAATTTAACAGATATGCATAATATATAACAGAGATTGTTTTCATTTCTCGTCGAGAGCGAATGTCTAAATGTCTCAAAAATAATAAAACTAGTAAAAAAAATACTACACCACCATTACACGAAAGTAAAAGTTTATCTACTGGATTTATATGTATCAATTACCTTTTTACCATGCTCGCTCCGAAAATGGAGCGTATGGATACATACAGTGTAAAAATATTCGCTCCGTAAGTAGAGTATGTAAATCTCCGCAACATAAAGACATGTCTTGACAGATTATTTTTCACGAAAATTAGTTGTTCAAAAATTGATCGACTCAATGTGTATCCATTCTTATATTTTAAAATCTTTATGAATCTGGCAAATATATGAATTCAACCCGCATTCACCGTATGTAAGGTACGCACGCTAACCTCTTAGCTGTCGGGGAGACTCATTTACTTACTTATGTTTATATATATTCCATTACTTAATAATTATAATAATGTCGATACTTACTCACTGTCATCTATAAGCCGAAAATGATAATTTTAAGCAGTTGTAAGTTTTCTTAAAATCTATAAATCGTCGAAGCTTATCCATGGCTCAATTATTCTTCTATTTCATCATTGAATATCTCTGCGTATTGTTTTAGTACATATTTGCTTAATGTAAATGTTAATGTTAAAGTTAGTTTGTAAATAAATAGATTATTTTGAAAACTTCGTTGTAGGTGTAATGAAACTTTGAAATGAGTGAACATTAATCATTAATTAAAAATTGTTTCTTGCATAAAATATACTAAACAGCCCATCTACATTTTTTGTATTATATGAAACCATCCAGTGTGCTTTCGGTTGTCAATCTCTGTTATGTATATAGCATACAATTTGATATAATTGTGACAGACGCCATTAAAATAATTATACTTTAATGCTTCAGCTCTTTAATAATATGAAGCATCTTATTTACTCTACAAAACAAAAAAAAACTGGCAGTGAACGTAGCTCAAGAAAATTGAAAACTTCTTTTTCTGCGCATTATTTTAAGATATTATACAATTCCCATTATATGATAACTTACAACATTTTATTTATTAATTTCTTTTTAAAATCTTAAAAACCTCTCTTGAATATTAGTGAAGTGTAATGAAAAATAAAAAATAAATAGTATTTTATCGTGTTTGCTATAAAAGAACCAGAGAATTTAAAACTATTTGTATTGTCATTATTCCCGTATCGTTAAATACTTTTTATATAATCTTGTATACAACCAATTAAAAAAAAAGTTTGTAGTAAAAATACGATGCCCATCAGTACTAGTACAGGATTAGATTAGGATTAAACTAAATAGTATTAGATATCCAATTTTCGTATTATAGTAAAACTACGAATGTGAAACTACGCTGTAATATTATATGATAATAAAAAGGGATAAAAAGGATTTTCATGTCTTACTTTTCTGACGCTTGTGTATAAATAATAAATTAAGTACACTCATATCGATTTAAAATTAAAGTTCATTAAAAATGAATCTCACAATAGACAGTCTTACACAATCTGTAAAATTTACATCTACATCGAAATATATTCTAGCTTTATTCTATTCTTTAAAATGTACAGAAATATACTTTCACTGCATTAATCTTTTAACGACAATCAATCTCTCACACTAAACAATAGGCAATAAAACTATGAATTGTATGCTTAAAGATGCAAATGTGCATATATGGAAAATAGAAAGATGCGATTTGGCTGCATCCTCATTTACAGGCAGTGGCGTAACAATGGGAAGACGCATTAAAAGAACTTTAATCTTTGTAAAAAATTACGAGTATTTTATGTGATATCTTTACAGGTACTATGATTGTTTGATCATGATGGATATCGTTTTAAGAAAATATAGCTATAAAAATTCAAGGGTGTGTGATGATATTTGAAAAATAATGATTTTGAAAATGTACTATCGATATTATTACTTTAAAATTTTATTAAATCTTTCATGTTATAATATTTTGGTGTAATATTACTTTATTTAACGACATGCCAAATATTTACATTTGTAACACAAATGTATATAACCAGATAACAACACCTAGTTCATAAATAGGACCTCTAAGTAAGATAAATTAGATAAATAACCTAAATTTTAATTTATCGACATTTTGAAAACCAATATAAAATAAACAACATCGAGACTTGATAGATATTTACTTAAAATAAATGGCTTAAAATATTTCTAAGGGCTTTTTAAGTTAAATTTTAATCGATATTAATACTCAACATAAAAAATATTAAATATTTGGGCATTTTATTTCATCTAATTTGACAAGAGACTGCATTTTTCTCACTAAAATTAATATTATCAGATGCAATATAGTTGTGTTAAATAGTTGTGCACATTTTTGGAAGATATTAAAGAACTCTGTGTGTTTCCTTATCAATATAAGTCTTGACATTGACTCAAAAGTATATATGCATGAAAAATAACTGCCCTTATAAGTCCTCGATGAATTTTCTTGATATTTTAAATTTATAAACTATTAATTTTGGTCGCCAATAAATACATATTATCTATCAATTTATTTAATCAGCTAATGTAAACTAATTATTTAGTTTGTGTCATAATTGATTTTTCTACACCATTGGTACAAAAGCCATCTTAATATGGCTAATACTTCCGCCATAGAAGCATTCAATGGCAAAGAAAGATTTTTCCACGTCATATGCGCAGTAAAGTCATCTCGGCACTGTGCATGTGATGCGTGATAAATTGAAAATGAATAAGGCACAGCCTTAATGTCTGTCGATACAGACTCGCTTTTGCACAAATGAATACATAACTGCAGTACAGTTTATTACAATAACAGCGATGATCATTATCTTTGTTTTCAATAGTTAATTTTAAACTGAGCATATTATAACATAGTTTAAATCCTTAACTATTCAATCGCGACTGTATCAAACTTTTCTAATTCATTAATTTCAATATTAAACATCAGACCCATATTTTAATTGAAGTTACTTCGATGCATATACATGAGTCAAAATTAAAATATACATGTATATATTTTCACCAAACAGTAACTCTACGACAATTGTACTAGGTGCCTTTAAAAAGGTTATAATTGTCTCATTGGTCATTATTTTCATAGTGCTAGATTTATACCTATAAATATACGAGTCTAATAATTCTCAATCCAATAAGATTTTCTCCCTGAAATAATCCAAACTGCAGAATAATCCTAATATTCTATACTGTATTTCACTGTAAGTATCGACTTAAAACAAACTTAGCTCGACGTATGTTTTTAATAATAAAAGGATCGCCAAAATAATTCTGTGAATGAAAAACAGTTTCATAAAATTTACTGCATTAGCTAATTCTTGGAATAAAAATAATAACTATGTTTAAGAAAATCATTTTTACTATTATTATTCTGTATTTAGATCAGCTTTGCCTTGGTCAGTGGCGAAATTAACCATAATTTAAATTTAAGCAGGACACTAGATACAAAATTTGACAGTAAACGTATTTGATATATTAGTATGTGTTTTTTTTATTTAAATTTATTTTTTCCTGAGCCGATAAAAAATAAACGTGAAATACTAACATATATTATGAGACGTAGGCCGTAGGTGGGTCACATTTGTATTCCTAACCAGGTGACAAGATAATAGGCTTTTTTAATGTCTTAATTTTCACATAATACTCATATCCACCAATAAATTGACTTTACTGGATATTTACAATGTAGCTGCCAATTCTTTATCCGAACAACATAATTCTAGCATTCATATGGAAAATATTTTGAATTAAGATATCAACAGCACTAACGGAAATTACTATGTCACTATTTCTATGTTTCCAGATTTTTTTCAAGCACACACTTTCGAAAAATACCCTTTACGATTAAGTAATTATAACACATAATTTAAAAATATGGGCTAAATTTAAATGATACCATTCATCCTGTGTATCTAGAGTAAATGTCTACTACCTGGTGCCTCTTAAATATAATTGGTTACCACCCAGTCGCTTTGCATCTTTCCAGCTTATATCAGTATCTTTTGACTACGTTAAATATATTATGTGGATAGTTTTTGGAAGTTTTTCGGGAGCCAGAACTTCACCTGTTGGAAGATAAATCAGGAAGGGATCAGGCGTTTTGAAGGCATCTACAGCACGTGTTGTAGCCAATTCTTGTTTCAGTGCATAATTTAAAAAAAATAACACAGATTTTAAATATTGATAAAAAAATATTAAAAAATAATATCAAGTAGTTCTCGCGAATAAGATATATTCAATTAATTGGCAAATATTAAAAAATATATATTTACTTATTTATTGTATTTTAGATGTTAGTAATATTATAAATTATTGATTTAATGGATTCACAGCACGATATATATATGAATGAAAAATGAGCTTAAGCTATTTAAAAACATTTTAACACGATTATTTAGCCTTCACAAACTAAAATTTTTGATAATTTTATTTTATCTGATGATTAGGTTATATCAATAAATATAGCATTGACAAGATTGACATCTAGAAATGGCTTGACGATGATGATAAAAACTTACTATCTCTTGTATGTTCTTGCATGCTATTAAGCACTTCCAAATAAGTTAACGGTAAGCTAGACAAAGCATACAAATTGCAGAATCAATAAAAACCGTTGAATATGGTGATGAAATAAATTTAAAAGATCAATAAAATTGCAATAAATCCGAGGATTAGTGTGATAGTACGTCGAAGCGCTTACTTCCTGTCTCGGTCGTGACGAGAGCATCCCACAAGTCCCGCCTTCGATTCGATCGCACTGAACTCGCGATCTGTGCGAAACTTATAGTATACCTTCGCAACAACTTCCCTGTCGTCACTGAATGATTCCGCTGGGTGATGAAACAATTCATTTTAATTATTTACATTTTTTTATTGAAGTATGGCTACTATACTACCCTCACAAAACGCAGCTAATTGCGAAAATCAAATTTTAACAAAACAGAGTTTATCATATTTTTCATTGCTGCTTAATATGTCTTAACTCTTACAAAATTCAGCAAGTCAAATAAACAGTAAATGCTTATCACATACCGTGTTTTTACTTATGAATCATGTATCACGTTATTCTTGCTTCGAAAACATTTTCGCTAAAGTAAAGAACACATTATGATGTATACTAAAATAAATGATTTCCTATTTATTTTGTTATGTTATTCTACGCTTCATCTTTTATATTGCCTCATACTTACATACTATTTATTATTTTTAACTATAGTCTCTGTAATTATAAAAAAATATTTTATACGATATTAATAATCATATTTTCAATAATGCCATGCAATAGTGGCGTAGCTACCGAGGAGTAGCTCGAGCGAACTGCTCTAAGTGTACGAATTATAGTGGGCGCAATTTTTGGTATGGTCAAATAATTCAAGGTAGCGTGATGGTTAAAACAAACGAGAAACCATAACTTTTCGATGGAAGTATAAAAATTTAGTAAAACAATAAACAATAGAGTGTGCAATAATTTTACTTGATCCAGGGCGCTGAATATGTAGCTATACCACTGTCGTTCAAGCATATTAAATTATAAGTTATAATTCATTTTATTGCATGTATTTAGTGTGTGTGTGTAAACTCATTATTAATTAAACACTACGCTACACACATACACAGACAATTACAAAAATGCAAAAAAACTTCAAAATCAATTTACATAAAACAGCGAGACGGTCTGTGGTCCTACTGTACTGTTTGATTTCTTAAACTGCATACTGTGCTTTACGAAAATACTATAAAAACAGGCTTATTTTTGTGCGTTTTTATCCATGACATTGATTCAACATGCTCGGCAGTTCAACGATCAACTAAACCAAATTCTCTTAAAATATACATCTATCTACGTCTAAAATTTAAAAAAAATCATGCGGATTTTTAATATAATTTAAAATACATCCTTACAAATGATTTATAGTAATATTTTCACAGTTTAATAAATGCAAGAGTTACTGGAAATCTTGGATACGTCGCTTTGTACGAAGTGAAACATTACAAAACGAACGAAGTATGGTGACATTTGTATTGAATTATTACATTTTATAAACGCCCCTTCGAGTAAACAATGCGATGGTAATTTTGCGCATACGACGGGACGAGTAATGACATGAAATATGGGTACTGTCGGGTGGCCAAACAGTAGTTTCCACAGTACAGAGAAAAACTTCGATTTATCTGTGTTTATGGCGCAAATATGGTATTGATTTTATCTACAGTGAAAATTAAATAAGTCATACATATAAATAAATGAAAGAAATAGGAGTATACAAAAAATCTTAGAAGACGAATTTTAATTAAATTTACTATTCACATAAAACTTTTTAATTATAATAGTTACGCTTATAATATGTAAGATACAATAAAATATTCTCGTTTTATCCAATATCTGTAACAACAATAAAACATGTGAATGAAAGACGTCCATGCATATGAATTTTATCAGAATATATTCAGAATTATTACTTTATATATTCCACCTGAGTAAGAGTGGGCACAGGTAGATTTTCTTTGTGTTAATTCTTAAAATTAAATCTGTTTTAATATTTTAAAGTAGTGCTTAAACTCTATAGTGTATAAAATTGATAAATCATATCGCCAAAGATAGGGCATATAGAAAAATTTAGACACATTTAAAATTGAACTTCTTATTGCATCACATATTGTACATAGTATTTAACGCGGAAAACTGAAAAACCAAATATTATTTGGCCATAAATTATTAATAATTTATATTTCATCTAAAAAATGATTTAAAATAAAATCACTATTTTTCCACTTTTCATATGAATATTATTTTTTAGCTAAAGCTTTCGCAGTCGTCTTGGATCCTGCCTTGAGGCACCGGATCATCCTTCCTCCCTTTCGTCCCGCACAGCCTTTCAATATCCACGCCCTGTGCGACACAGCGTCCATTGTTATTCTTCCCGATGCTTCAAATTATTATAATAATTCGCATTAAATCAAAAATGCTCGCGCCAGAGATCGAAGCGTGGACTATTGTCCCAGGGGATGCATTGTTCTAACGTGTGTGTGCTTTGATCGTGTATTATTGTGGGTGAATTTTACTTCGTGACCTAAGTTTTGCAAAATATTACTTTAGAACTGCAAGTATAATAACATACAATATTAAATATACCCCTACACTTACTAACTTATAGTATATTTACACGACTTACCAAATAAAGTTTTGTTTCACTATGAAAACCATACATACACACATATTTTCATGAAACAGAAATGGCTTAGAATAGCACACATAAAACGATTAATATAAACATCAGATTCAACTCGACTTCTAGTAAGATTACAGGTGAAGTTCGCAACTTTTTTCGTATATTCAACTATGACATTGTATATTTTCATGTGCGTATTGGTATTTTTAATTTCAATTAACGTATTTTAAAACATCAGCCATTACTTATTTCTACCCTTTGGATTAATTTAATGGCCAACGAACGCAATGATAAAGCAAGATTAACCAAAAAAAAATCAATGTTACCTTTAAGAGATGTTAATGATGAATTGATTTCTACTATAAAAACATAACTCTATTGTAATGATGCTTTAATTTCTATGCAACGTTTCATGTCGAAAATTCAGAAAAAAGCAAATCAGTCCTCGAGAAAAATGTTCAGTGAAAATATTATAAATGTTCACCTGCTGGACAGTGCTGGAGTGAGATAAGTAAAGTGTGGTAATTTATTGATATATTTTTTTATATACCTTGTACGCTCCCAAATTGGAGCATATGGATCTACACAGTGTGAAGATATCCACTCCGAATGTGGAGTATGTTATAAATAACTTTAATAATTTGTTATGGATTTGCAACAGCATTGCATTTATCAATAATGTATGATTGTGTAGTAATATTGTATTAACATTTAAATTTTAACTATGGCTGTACCCAAACAACTTTTCAAAGTGAAAATGTATAGTTATGTTATTACTATGCAATCAAAAATGCATTATTATTATTAAAATTATACTATCAATGTAGACTTTTTTGTTTGCTACATTGTATAAAAATATAAATAAACAAAGCACTCCATCGCCGAATTCATCGCAGCGAAAAACCCACCGTGCGATATTGTTCGAACCCGCGATGAATCATCACAACATGTCAGTATTATAGAAAACCTGCGACCAAAGCAGCCCACGAACCGCTCGCGTGGGATGTCCTGGGAACCTCTCTAAGTACCTACTTACCGCTCTGTGTGAGATCGTATGTGGGCATCTCTCATTTACTCCAGAGCCGAATTGTGATTATTGTAATTTACATCTAAACTTCACCTCCCTAAATTTATATTCTAATCTAAAGCATCAATTTCCATTTCAAAACTATTGACAAAGCAGCACATTTCCAAAATGGCAAAGACTTTTTCTGAAATACTTACCATATTTACTTCTTCGTGGCTTACCATATCTACGTGTTTATTAAAAAAACATATACTGTGGCGTAAAAAAAGTATTTTTGAATCCAGATCTACTTCGAACGTAGAGTGTATGTATGTTTGCAACGTAAATACTTCTTAAAAGATTAGCATTTTACCATAAAATCATGAATTTATATACAGCCGCTTAGTAGTAGTAGTAGTAGTACATAGTTTTTCTAAATACGCTCATGATAGTTTTGATTTTAACTATCGAATAGGTGATAATCGAAACTTTAATGATTAGAAATATGTATTATCAAAATATATGTATAATTTTGACAGTTTCACATTTTTTTTTTAAGTTTCACTATATATTGCTTATCATATATTGATCACACCAAGTGTCATAATTATTACTTAATAATTCTTGAATAAAACACTAATTTTCATTATTGCAGATTGTGATTTTTTTGTCAGAAGATATATGATGAGAAAATAATAAATTATTAAAACAAGAATGATCGGTATTTATTCCGAATGCGGCTCTGTCTCTTCAAGAATCAGTCATTGATAAAATAGCAAAGTACGCCTTAACTTGTAACAATGTAATCGTGGTAAAACGTTCTAGATCAGAAAAACTTTTTTGTGGATATGCGCATCAAGATGTGAGTGCTACAATTTAATTAATATTAACAATCTTCATTGAAAAAAATATTTTTTGTATCAAAATAGATCTATTATAATGTCCCTTTTAGTATTCCTTTCATGAGAACGAGCACATTTACTACAATGTTGGGTGAAGGCTTTTATTACTTTCATTACATATTGATTCTTAGCTCATTTCTACTTCCACTACACTAAATGACTATATTTTAAAATATATTGAATTTACAATTTATATCACATCAGTAATTAGATTTTTAATTTCTAGAAATATACTTATTTTTCATATATTTATGATATATTCGACTGTTGTCCAAGTAGTATATCGTCGTATTACTGGCAAAAGTTACGACAATTTCTTGAAATATAATCATTATACCTTAAGAAATTGTCGTAAAATCTATTTAACAGAGAGTCTCAAACATTAAAACTCGATTATTTCAAAACTCACTTTTTTACTTTAACGTCTTTTGCCAGTAATACGACGATATAAATTTCAAAAATATATACGTATGTTAAGTAAAGATAAAGCTTCGTAAAACAATGCTTAAAATACTGAAGTATTACTATTTTATCCTCTCAATATTATATTCATAAGTTTTACTTTGGTGGTCGATTAGTAAAAGATCCCGCTTCATTGGTTTGATGCTCTCAGATTTCAACTGTGTAAGTAGTATTAAAATATTTTCAAAAAAAAAAATACAGAGCTTGATGCACAATGAGTTGGACAAGTGATATATATGTAATCTTTGAGAAAAAAATAACATGTCTAAATAGGTCTTTACATTGTGAAGATCCATATATTCAACATTTGGAGCGGATGTAATTAAAAGAAAAATAATGACAATTCAAGAAAGTTAAACCAAGAAAAAGAAACGTAGGCTTATATTTATTTATGTCAAATATAATAAAATATCGTTAATTTTTATTGGCAATAATCACCGCTTATTTCCTCAACCTCGTGAAAGAGTTTTTTAAATAACATTTTCAAAATATCAAAAACATTAATTTCTGATATTAATTATTTTTTGTCCAAAGTATTAGAAACTGTTTTACAATAGTATGTAGGTGCTCTGCAATAATATTAACAACAACATCTCCTGTTTAAATCCTACGCAACTTTCTATGGCCAAAGTCGTGAGATTTTAAATAATCACGGTGTATAACATATAAGTAGAGAACTCCTTTTTTATATTCATGTCTAAATTCAATATGTATAATATATCTATAATTAAAATTATCTTTTCTCGCGACCAAGGTGCATTCTTCTATCTAATTTTGTTACGTGACGTTTCCAAAAAAACAAAATTATTAATATTATAGACAAGATCAATAAAATCTTATGATACTATAATTAATATTTTGGCTATGTATTGTATAGTAAAGGAATTTACTACGTTTTATTAATTTATATGGCAGAGAATGACGAATAGCGCCGTCATGCGACGAAATACATTCAAATACTCGCAATGACGGGAATCTACATATATCTTTTGCGTATATTTATAGATATTATTTTTTTTATCGTATCCATTTCAATAGTGAAATATACAGATCTCCACCGTGAGAAGATGTCCACTTCAGACATATAATAGTGTGTGTATATCCATGATCAGAATACTTCGTTTGAATTGTTTTATTGTTCTTCACGAGAATTGGTTTTCAACAATTTGTTCAATCTACTGAAAAGCCTAGATCTGATTATTTTTTTATGTTCATCTTTATCCGAGGAATAGGCAGCAGCATCCACCAGTGCCGCGCGCTTTCATGTCAGCCACTTTGGGACAATATATCTATAACTGTGTATCCATATTTTTGAAATAAAAGTTCAATTAAATTGATATACATCGTCTGTTAAATATAGTAGACAAAAGCTTTCCCTTATCACTATCCCTTTAAGTCTTCCATAATGAGATAGTAATCCAGCAATAGATACTTTTTAGTATAATAAAATGATAACTAATATTGATTGAAGGTTTTCGACCTAAAAATTATTTTTAATGTAATTTAAAAGAAAAGTGTAAATGTGTTTGTAGTTATAAAGGTTAAGTCCGGTCAGAAAGAAGCTTGTCAGACCACCCTTTGTGTTTCATTATAGCGAAATTTCGTTATATCGAATAAAAGAAAAATGTTATTACATATTGTATTAATGCTTGTTTGGGATACCAAAAATATACGTTATATTGGAAATTTCGTTACTTTGGTATTCGTTATAAAAAGATTTGACCTATAAAATGTTTAGTCGATAACTGTTTAAGATTCATCGTGGTGTATTTAACTGGATAATATTGCACAAAACAAAAAAAAAATAACTCTAAATTGCTTTTCAACATCGTTATAAATAAAGCTCCAATAAATAAACCAAATAATTTTAAATTAATTTTTTTAACCATATAGCTGTTCTGTAAATAATGTAAATAGTATTGGGTATTTAAAAATATTTTCAAGAAATGTTTACATACAATAATACAGCACACAACTAATAGTTTCTCAAATGGTAGTTAATATTGTTTCTTTATCCGTAAATATGGTTATGATTCGTGAGTTTTCTTTAAATGTTCATAAATTAGAATATAACCCCCGCTTAAATACAGCGCACGCCATGAGGTCAATCAGATCAGTATGTATATTTAAATTTTATATAAATAAAACCTTTCCTAATATTTTTCAGACTCGTTAATGTCTACAATGACTGTCAGTGCCCATGGCATAATTTTCACTTATTTACGTTTTTTTAAAGATTAATATCGCACAAGAAGAATGTCGTTTAATATTAACGCAACTTCCGTTCCACTGTGGTAAATAATTTTCCCACAGATTACTATAGATCATAAATATCTCATTGGGATTATTTTTGAATGAGTAATAACACTGTAAACAGTCACCGACTACTGGTTTTGAAAGGTGTCACGCGTCGTGTACACATTATTCACTAGGTTAATGGAGTCGTTTTATATTATGTATTTATATTAATACATACCAAACATTATATGACACACTAGATATGTGTTTATATTTAAAAAGCTTAGATTAAATAGTTAAGCAGTTTATATTTAAATAGTTTCGTTTGGATATTAAAAAGATTTATAGGTTTATGTATTACTTTAAAGGTGTTTTTGTTAAGTTTATATGGTGATCAGCCGCCAGTGTAATAGTCGCTATATTCTATTGCGACAGAATTTGTAAAGAATATAAAAAGCTTTCATATCTACAATTGCCTTGATAGTTCGGTAAGAGCGTATCGCGAGAGATCGCATGTTCAAATCTTGCAACCGTATAAGGATTTTTAAAAATGATACAGAAGTATTATTATCTCTTTTGGATCTCTCGACTGGTTTACAGCCAAACCCCGCAAAAATAATCTGCAAAATAATCTTCACTTATATATATTCAACACAATTGTTTATAATCTTTGTTTGAGTATACCGATTTATATATTTTTAAAATAAATAATATCACCAAACTATTTATTTTTCTTGTATAAAATCATCATATAAATAAAAAGAGCAAACTCGTTGCTTACTTTGTATAATACGTATATAAAACACGTGTGAAATATAAATTATGAGGTTGATACTCAGTGACCAGGGAATTATTTGAAAACTATCGTGAACATCCACCCAATTGACTAGTCCAATATAACAGTAATCTATTTTGAGGATTAATATTTTATATTATAGTGTGGAGTTGCCATGTAATAACTATTATTTTTTTTCCCGTTTTTTTATTTACTGCATGAAACCATTTTTGATAGCAAAAATATCCATAGAAAATCACATAAAATATAGATTCAAATATTTGATAAAATCATCAGTCATAAAACTGTAAAATAAAATAAAAATATACAATCATCAATTTATATTCAAATTAC
>JAGVSQ010007657.1:0-15112 GCA_022683975.1 Rhyacophila evoluta
TCATGTGAGCAAATGTCATGTGAGCAAACGTCATGTGCGCAATTGTCTGGTTACCTACGATAACAGACAACGATGTATTTTTAAATATCTGTCACAACTAAACATCAGTCCTGACGTTTGCCAGCATGTGAATTTTGTTCGAAACTAGCAGAGGGCGTAGTACATTGTTTTTATTTAAAACTATAAAGCTAATACGCTCTTTCAATACGTTATATGAGTTGCATTAATAAATTGTACAAAAATGAGCATGTTATAAATGAAAACTTAGTTGTTTTATATTGCTATAAGTATTTGTACTTAATATTTGCTAAGTACTAAGATTAGATAATATTGTAATTTATGATATAGTCATATACAACAAAATACAGAGTGTCTACTATATATAATAAACATATAAAATTATGATCGCTAACAAATTATATGTTTTACTGCTCGTTACCTTGGCTTAAAAACGAATATATCATTGATTGAATTACAAAGGTAACACAGAATAATACAATGATATTTTTTTAGACTATGTCCACTCTGAAACTGGAGAATATGGATCTACACGATGTTAAGATGTCTGTTACGAATATGGAGTATATGGATCTTTGCAATGTAGAGACATGTCATGTCAGATTATTTTTTTCGAGAATTTTTCACACAATTGCTCAACCCAATGGGCATCTCGCATTTTTTTACCGTGTCCGTTTTGAAAGGAGAACATATGGATCTCAAAAATGAAATGACAACCACTCCGAAGAGGCGTATGTACAAATTATCCGCATTGTAAAGATTAATATTGACAGATTTTTTCCCAAACAATCAATTAAATCTATTGAACACCCAGTCCGGCATCTTTGAATTTTTAAAATCGAAATTGAAATTTGAAATGGAAAGAGCAGAATGCATTTTCAGTTTTTTAAATCCTACAGATGTGGGAATCTAACCTGCATTTCCCGGATGCGAGGCACGCACGTAGGTTAAAAAAAATCAAAAAATGCAGGACTGGGTGCACATTGGATTAAGCAGTTGTCTGACAAACTAGAGTCGTGAAAAAATAATTTATCAAAATATCATTCACACTGTGTTAATCTATATGCTCCACATTGGAAGCAAACGTGGTACACACACACACACATACGGTTACCATATAAATTGAATTACTATAAAATGTTCTAATTAAACAAAATACCAGAGATAAACACTAAGTTAAAAATAATTGTTTACAAAACAAGTATAAAATTAGGCAAGTGAGTTAAAATGTTTATTTAGGTTATCTATCTATCATGTGTTCTCAAACATTTAGTGCTTGGGATCAAATTTTTACAAAAAAGCGTTAATTAGACTAACTCATTTTACTCTTTATCAATGGAAACATTATTATGAATGAAGTTTATTTGTTACATCTAGCAATTCTAAAACAACAAAAAACATTAATATTGAACGTTACATTTAAAAAATAATATATTTCAGATTTACTAATTATAGGTTGTTAAATAAGTAGTGTCATATAGATACAAATTTACTGTCTACAGACAAATCAGAAGTTTTAAAACAATAGTAACATTGTGAGGAATTTGAGAACTCTTCTATTATTATTATTATATATTTGGTATTTTTTATTACATCATATGAGGGTTATGTTTCCAAAGTGAACTTATTCCATGGTGCCAGAATTTAAAGAAGACTATTTTGAATAAGTACTTTTTGTATCGAAAAACCGTACAGCATACAAATTATTAGACAAAGTCAATTTCAAAAATATTGAAAACAAAAGTAAATATTGAATAAAATTTAAATAGTTATTTAAATATTATATAAAAAGCTTCATGGTTCTTTTATACCAAAAATATTTAGCCTGAAGATGCCGAAAGGCAAAACCCGGGTCGCTAACAGTGATCTCACATATGGAAGTTTACAGTTTTAAATAAATTAGAGCCAAAAATATTTGTTTAAAAGGTTCTCCATTAAATTTTGTCATAGTGGAATAAGGTCACTTTGGAAATATACCCCACATATATCTTAAAACAACTGAATAATCGACGATGTATAGGAAGGTTTGCTTAACTTAAAATATTAAATTCAAGTACAAGATCTAAAAATTTATAATGGTTTCACTAGACAAATATAATAAATATATGCCAATTAATACCGTTCCTAGAGCTCAATTTTGATACATCAATAACTGACTATGAAACACACTTTGAACACCGCTGATTAATACATTAAAATCTCATATCATTATTTAACGTAATGCTATCTTTAGAATTTTATGTAAATTATCACACTTGTGAATGCATTCAGAAGTTTGAGAAACTGAAGAAAGATTATTGTTTTATTTCATCAAAATTTTAAAAGTATAAATGTTTTATCTGGATTTTGAAAGATGTTAATTGCCTTCAGGGTTGTCATAAACATTGTCAACATATTCAGTAATATATTATTTATATTAATATCTAGAACAGGTTATAAAATTTACAAATAATTATTCGCCCGTACACATAAGATACTTATTAGTCATTAATAATTGCTTCATGATAGTTCACTATACGTAATCATTAGATTTTACTATGTGTACATTATATCGACTGTGGAAAGGAAAAATTACGTAACTCTTAATTTAAAAAAATACTTTTAATTAAAAAATCAGAATGTATACGAATTAATACACGTTCCATCAAAAGGATCTAAGCTGAAAATGCCGAATTAGTGTTTAAATTTAGCTTTTAAGTTTGAAAAAAGGATGGCTTGTGAAATATGTAATCACGAAAAAGTGCTTCCACCCAATCAATTTCATGATTTTTTCTTAAATAACTTATCAACGTAATACCATATTGAGTAAATAAAATACCAGTTTTAGTCTCCAAGCATTTTAATGGTATTTCTATGTAATGTTTTGACTTTTGAAATCATTAAATATACGTTTTTTGTACCTCCTATAAAATTTGTTCTTGATGGTTTACGTTCTTTTTCCTTTCCACAGTCGATATTATTTTGAATGAGTATTTAATTTACTCCTGTGCTTATCTGTTCTGTATATACATGAAGCGGCCATCAAATATAATGTCAAAAGTCATCTGTTATATGTAGTTATAGTTTAGTTTGAAAGTAATCTTCTGCCACATCCACTCCCTGCGTGGACCACATTAGTGTCACATAGCGCCTCCAGACTTTTCTCAATCATCTTGCATTCTCCCAGGTTTTGATAGCTTCCTGAATTCTGCTGAGAAATATCTTTGAAAATCCTTGAAAGTAAGGCGACAAAGCGCTCGGACGTAGATGTATGTCCATACTCAACAAAGGTTTAAGCAATCTGTGGAGTGCTTTTTTTTTAATATACGATAAAAGAATGTACGCATATTTATCTTAATTCAAAATATTTATCAAAGAATTTACTTATCCTATTGTGGTTTTTTTATTGATCGCCTTTATCCGAGCATTGATTTTTATCGTACACATTTGTTATCTTCAATATGTTATATTTACGTAACTAAGTGCTTTATCGATTGGATATGACGGCTTATACTTTATTATATATTATAATGCCACAGTCCTTTGAACCAAATATATCGTTAAGACAGATGACTTGTCGCATGTCTTAAGAATGTTTGTGTGAAATATTATAATCTGTGTTATATGTGTTAAGTGAATTTACAAGTGTCTAGTAAGTGCTATATTTAATTTATAATTAATTTAAATAATTTAATAAAAAACAGCTAAAAGTTTTCACCGTATTTACCAATAAAATAAAATGGAAAAATATTTAAATATCAATACTGAAGTGCAATGTTGTTAATTCCATTTTTATCTAAAAAATACTTAATAATGTATTTTTATTGCATCATGATATATGGATGTTTCGTATTAATTTGAGAACTAAGAAATCTTCAAACATTTCGTTGCTAATATTGCAAGAACAATATCTTGATTTTTTGGCTTAAATCACTTTGTAAATTAATGTTTTATTTTTTACAATCTCTTGATTACTATGACATTTTTGCATTAACATGTAGTTTGTATACGTCTTATAAACATATGTACTGATGCAAAAATGAGTTAGCGACATACGAGACAGGAAAAATAAAATTTTAAGTGACATGAACCTAAAAATTGAGATACGTGTTTCTGCAATATAGGCGAAGATAGCTAAAAAGCGTCACAAGCAAATTTTACAACTTCATTTGGCTCTGAGATCTACACTGCAAAATATTTAAATCTTTTAATTTTCAATATTGAAGTGTGATAAATGTGAGTTAATATCTAAAAATAATTTATTATTTTTTTATACCATGTTCGCCCGCAAAGTGGAGCATATGGATCTACACAGTGTAAAGATATCCACTCCAGTGTATGGCTCTCCGCAATGAAGAGATCTTGGCAGATTATTTTTCACGAGAATTGTTTGTTCAATTCCTCAACGCATTGGGCATCCAGTCCTGCATTTTTATAATTTTTTCAATCCGACAAATGGGGAATCGAATCCGCGTTGCACGGATTGCTAGACTCACACTAGCCTCTACGCTATCGGGGACGCGTTAAAATAGTTAGACATTTTTTTTCGTTCATAAAATGACGTTGAAGACATGATGTATCTTGGTTTTTGATATTTTTTTTGCTAGACTTAAAAGTCGATAACTTCAACAAAAATTAAATGAACTAGTTTTAAAATTATTTATTAAGAAACTAACAGAGATTTTAAAAGTGTTTAAATCTGTAAAAGTGTGTCATTCGTGAGCAACTCTTCAAATGAATTGTTTAAAAGGTGTTTTTTACATGAAAATAACCGCAAAATAAATACCAAATTAATCAGATTTTACACTCTTCTGTGAATTCTTCAAAATCAGAGTTAATTTGCACGTTAAGTCATTGAAATGTGATAAGTGTAAACATATTTATACACACATTTAGTCTCCAATCGAAGGTTATTAATCATATTACTTTACACATGGAAGGTAACTTCTTATAAATAACTATTCTTAAATATCTTATAAAAATTATTTGTTGTAAAATCATTATTTTAATTAGCGGGAAATAAAGGATATGCATCCTTATTTCTACGTTCGCTGACTCACGCAAAATCTATTTTGTATGTAAATTGTCCTTATTATATCGGCTGTGGAAAAGAAAAAGGACCTAACCCACAAAGAACAAATTTTACAGGAGGCCCGAAAACCGTTTATTTGATGATTCTGAGCCAAAGTCAAAACATTACATAGACACAACCGTGAAGTGCATGAAAACTAAGACTAGCATTTTATTTACTCAATATGTTATTAATAATAAGTTATTTAAGAAAAACCAGAAAAATTGATTAGGTGTTCATTAATTAATTTCAATAAACTAGAATTAGTTTTATATGGTCAACTGTATACATATCGACTGTGGAAAGAAAAAAGATCGTAATCCTCAATTTCAAAAATAGCTTTTATTCGATAATCAGAACATATACAACTTAATACACGTTCCACCAAAAGGATGTAACCTGAAATTATCGAATTGGTGTCTAAATTAAGCTTTTAAGTTTGAAAAAAGAATGACCTGTGAAATTTGCGATCAGGAAAAGGGGCTTCCACCTCATAAATTTTATTGGTTTTTCTTAAATTACTTATTAGAGTAATATCATTTTGAGTAAACAAAATATCAGTTTTATTCTTCAGGCACATCGAGGTTGTTTCGATGTAATATTTTGACTTTGGCTCAAAAACATTGAGTAAACGTTTTTTGTGCCTCCTGTAAATTTTTTTCTCTGTGGGTTACGTACTTTTTCCTTTCCACAGTCGATATCATTTCTATAAAACATTCTTTTCTGACAACTATCTTTTTCATTTGGGCTTATGTTGATAATAATTGTGCTTAATATCTAGCGTAATTAAATGTTTTTTGATTTATCCATTAGTCTGCCTCAATATTAAAGCGATCAATCAAATGATAATGTATGAAATTCACTTAGTGCATTACTATATCTATTAAACCATTACTAATAACGCACAGAGATTTTTACTTAAGTGTTTGTTTTGCCATAAATCTATGGAATCATGCTAATCGATGGCGTTTTTACGATAAAATTAAAACATCATTGTAGTAAATACATTATTCGTGCATAGAAACGAAACTATGTTTGTATGCTCAATTTTCTTTTTGCACGGTTTCGAAATAACACGGCTCAAGAACATCAAATCGACTATTTTTTTTTCTTGATCTCTAATCTCACTTGATCAATGACAATTTCAATATTGAAATCGTATTGTATTCAATGAACATATTACTATTTTGTGGATGAACTATAAAAAGATGGTAACACTTTCAAAACATGAAAAAAAAATACTAAAATAAATTGTAGCCCAAAAAACCCACTGTAAACGGGTACATTTACTGTCTAAAAGCAACACTGAATGACTAAATGATTATATTATTTGATATCGACTGTGATAAACTAAAAAGGACGTGCCCACATAAAACAATTTTTACAGGAGGCACAAAAAACGTTTACTCAATGTTTTTGAGCCAAAGTCAAAACATTACATAGACAAATCATGAAATGCATGAAGACTAAAACTATTGTTTTATATACTCAATATGATATTAATTTAATAATTTATAAAAAACAAAACATTAAATTTCAATAGATAGAGGTCGTTTTTCCTGGTCGCAAATTTTACAGGCCATCCTTTTTCAAATTTAAAAGCAAAACGTAGGCTTTAAATCGGCATTTTCAGCTTATATCTTTTTGATAGAACGTGTATCAAGTTGTATACATTTAGATAATCCAACCAATAAAAGCTAATTTGATGGTTAGTATATGCGTATTATGTAATGTGTATTACGGTGTTCTATGTGGGCTAAGTCCGTTTTCCTTTCCACAGTCGATACGCAATGTAAAATATATTATGAAAGCGATACATACATGATATAAAAATGAATTAATTCCATATAAAAATTCACATAGATGGTTGGAACCTATCTACTATTTTTTTACGAGCGCGTCTTATTTCTTTTTAAACATTGTCCCTTGGAATTTATCTCGCGTGATATAAGAGAATCTGGTTTACTTAAAATTAATATTTTAAAACATATTTCAAACCATTCCAAAAGTGGAACAAATGGAATACTTATGTTGGCAGATTGTTGTTCCATTAGGAATTAGTTATGGAAGTTACGCTGATGAATAATTTGAACAGCCAACATCCGACGTCGAATTTCGTGCAATTATAAATCGGTCGACGAGGTGACAAATAATTTACAAAGAAATTTTTAGTTTTGATCATTTAAATAAAAAAGATAAGATTTTGAATCTCTCAATGTCATGCTGATTGAAAAGAGATTTTAAAAAACAAACAAAAATACTAAAAAATATATAGATTTGTATTATCAAAAAATCTTATCACTAACATAAAAACGAGTACATCTTAATTTTGATGATAGTAAACATTAAATAATTCATGAATATTTAGTCGCAATATATGTATATACAATAATATTTCTAAGCCATCAATATACGTATCTTTATTATAAACAGAAATTACATATATCTGTCTGTCACTTGAGCTCTTCCCGAACGGTAAACAGTAAAGACGTAAAAATAATATGTTATTTAGTTTGCAATTTTTTGATCGATTGTATTAATTTTTTTTTATATCAAAACCGATAATAAATAAAATACTAAACATATTGTATAACGTCGGGTATTCATATAATTTTGCAAGCACACAATGATTAAATTTAATTTGAATCTATCCCAAGAAAAGCTGGGTAAAAATTTTGTACATGTACGAGTATAATATGCTGTAATTTTTAACATCATTGTTAAATTCATATGGTCATAATAAATATAATTTAATAGAGAAGCTTTATCTATAACATACACACGAAAGCTTTTAATTAAATCGTCTATTACACGCAAACGTTCAGCTTTCAAATACATTAAATAAATTATATGGATTAAATAATTCAATTTGTGATTTTTTCACAATTCTCCCCGATAGAAAAAAAGTTTTGAGTGCGCGCCTCACGTCTGGGGAGTGCGATTTGATTCTGACATCTACCGGATTAAAAAAACTGAAAAAAAACTCGTACAAGCGTTGTGTTGGACGATTGTTCAAAAAATTCTCGTAAAATATAATCTGTCAAGACTCTGCACACTGTTTAGATCAAAATGCTCCACTTTTGAACCGGATATGGTAAAATAAACACATGTATGATACGTGTTGTGAACTGATGACCATTGATGTACAATGTAACATCACGATGGAGATTTTAATGACGAATTATAAAAGAATGTGCAGATTAAAAAAAACGGCTCCAACGTATCATTCGATATCTAAAGTAAGATTATTGATGACATTGAAACCAGTAATGTATATTTTTTGAAATTATATTCAGGGCTGAGATTTTGATAATACAAAGAGTACGATGGTCATATCGATTTGTAAAATCTTAATTACATTTTTGTAATAAATCAATTTAAAATTCTTTAAATACAACTTCCTGGTAGCGCTTTACACTTATATAATATCCAAGCATATTTGCTGATTATAATATTCTGCGTTTAAAAAATATGCCATCATATTTTTCTCAAAGTGATAATAAAGAAGAATTAAAAAAATGTTGATTATTTTAGTTACTATAAAGTTTGCTTTCAAATGAAATAATCTTCGCAAATAAATTTAGCTCACCGCTTCTTTCTCGTTTTTTTTTCAACTCACGTAATGTAACTATTAATTTCTTCTATACGGAACCAACGCTCCCCAAAGCTTGATTTGCTCGTTTTTTTAGCTCGTGTATAATGTGTACGCGTCTCTCTGGTAGCGTAGTTGGGAGCATGCGCGCTTATCAATCCGGGGAATGCAGGTTCGATTCCCCGTCTGTCAGATTAAAATAAAAAAAATGCAGGATCGGATGCCCATTGAGTTGAGCAATTGTCTAACAAACAATTCTCGTGAAAAATAGTCTGTCAAGATGTCTTCACGTTACAAAGATTCATATACTTCGTCTTTGGAGTGGATACCTTGACACTGCTTAGATTCATATGCTCCACGTTGGGAGCGAACATGATATACAAATGTATAATTATTAATTTCTATTATAAGGAGACACCGACTTCCAAACCACCTAAAAGCATCTCAAATACGAAAATATCAAAACATGCCATCATATTGCGAAGATCCATATACTCCACTTTGGGAGCGGACATTTTCGCACTGTGTATACCTATATACTCCATTTTTGAAGCATATATGGCGAAAAAAATATTATAAGAACCAGTGCGGTATGGTTCATATTCAATTGACCTGTTTGTTGAAAATATTGGTTTAAATATAATTTCATAGTTTAAAAAACAACTATCGAATAAAATCTCACGCGTTTGTCCGTGATGCTTTATGATAATTTAAATAAAAGTTATTTATCGACTTTAGAATGGCAAAAGAATGAAACTCCCAGCTTTTTACAAATTAGCTTTTTTGATAATTTCAGTATAAATAATACGTCCTTTTCTTTTTATCGTCGGTATTAGTTTACAGAATATAGTGAACTGAATCTACCAGACCACATATCCGGTCTCCCGTGTATTTTAATTATGAAATTATTGCGTATTTGAATTGAATGCATTTTACACGCACTGCATTTTGCACAACTACATTTGACTTCTTAAAATAAAAAAAAACGATGTGGTCGCCATTTTAAGCTTGTTTTTAACCGTGAAATCATTCTCAGAAAAACGTCGCGAGAGTTTATTCCTCAAAAAAATATAAATACAAATAGTTGGCCATGCAAACAATGTTTAAGAAACCTTCATTGTCTTTTAAAAACTCGTTTGAAATTTATTCGCGATACGCCGAGTTAAGCATCTAGATTTTTAGCAACTCCATAGCACCCTGATGATTATTTTATTGGAAAACTTTCAAGCCTTTTCTATCCTATTTTTTTACTTAAACTTTTACCTAAAATTACTTTAAATAAAAAGCCCTATTGATTGGAGCTGAAAAAGGGCGTAACCTACACAGATTTTCTTTTACAGGAGGCACACTATAATATTATTTTGGGCCAAAGTCGAAATATTAAACGTATACAATCTTGAAGTGGATTAATACTAGAACAGATATTTCACTTACCCAATCTGATATTAATTTAATAAGCTATTAAAAAAAAAACAAATACAATTGATGTTTGCGTCTTTGAAATTGAAAGTCTTCTTGCCTGGTCGCAAATTTCACAGGTCATTTGGTTTTCAAACTTAAGTTACATTTAGATACGAATTCGGCATTTGCAGCATACACCCTTTTGATAGAACGTGTATTGAGTTGTATACACTGTGATTATCCAAGAAAGCTATTTTGAAAAAACTTAGGGTTAGGGTAAAACGTTCTTTTTTTCTTTTCTATAGTTGACACATTACATATAATGAAACTTATATCTTAATCTCTTTGACAGTGCTCTAAAGTGATTTCTACGTACATATTCAATACCCTCTTATTTTAATATGTTTACATATTGATTAAGTTCTAATATTCACATAAAATTAGTGGTTGTAAGATTGTAATTCATTAATATTATGTTAAGTTGTCTCATGATACGCGTCAGTAATAAAAGTTAAAATGAAAATATGTTGTTCGACAAATCTCTTATTATTAACTTAATAGATATCTTTTCTCGTTTTTCATAGCAAAATTTCAACCTTCAACTAAATTTTGTATACCGTTTTTTAAATATTCTGCCGATTTTCACTCAAAAAATAATACTTATAGTATAAATTATGTTCCACCTTTTATGTGCCCAGTGCTGCGCTGTAGATAGAAGGCGCTCCTCAGAAAAAAAATTGAGGCACCTATTTTCATTTGTTTATTTTTTGCACATTTACTTTCTAGCCTTTTTTAATATTTTAAATAAGTATCTTATAATCTTAAGTTTATAGTAAACTTGTTTTCATTCTTCAAGTAATACTACAAGTGGAAAATATTGGCGATTTTATTTAATTTTTCCATTAAAGCCGCGCCCATCATTTTCACAAGTGCACATTAACACAACGAAGTCCTCTATGGGCTAACCTAATAGCAAATCGAATTTTTACCATGATGCTTTTTTAACCACGTTTGCTCCGAAAATGGAGCATATAGATCTACGCAGTGTGAAGATGTCCACTCCGAAAATATAATGTATGTATGACATGTGAGAGTGAAGACAGTTTGGACAAATTATTTTTAATGAGAATTTCTTGTCGTGCAATTTATCAACCCAATGGGCATCCAGCCCTGCATTTAATGATTTTCAAAAATCCGACAGATGTTGGAATCGAACCCTATTCCTCGGATTACGAAGCGCGCACGTTAACTTCTATGCTAGCGGAGAGACACGATACCTTGCTATCATTCGCGATAAATATGCTTAATACTGTTAAATTTAAACAGTTTTGAGCTTTACTTAAATATAGTTTTATAAACATTATTTCCATTAATAATATTATTAAAGGTATTCGTAGTGTTAAAACATCTAAACAAACTTCAAAAGGATTTTTGAAATGGACAATTTCGTACCTAATTGCTCATTCGAAAGGTTTGAGCAACTGATGGAAGGAATGCAACAGGTACGTGCATGTAATATTTAATTGGGCCTTTACGCTTGTGTGTGTAAACTAACGGAAGCATCTCAAACTTTTACATAATTTACAAGTCAAATAATTAATAAATATTTTTTCATTGTCAATGTCAATCGCAGTAACTGAAAACATACGTTGAATCGTATACTTACAGATTTTTACGTGCAAAAAATACGCAAAAAAGTTTCAATTATGTTAACTTTTAATTTATAAATAATTTTAGTATGTTTGCATGTATTGAACAGTCTTCTATTGCTGATGTTAAAAACATCAGTTTCAATTTTGTAAAAAAAACATTACTCGCTGTCAAACTCCTATTTAAAAGATAATAAAATTAGTTAATATCTGGTGCAAAGTTATTTTTAATTCTCTGACTAAAACTTAATTATTGGCAACCCCTCCGTATCTTAGTTATATATATATTTTATTTTAGTAACGTTCGTCAATTTACATAATATAGCTAAAGCGAAGTGTTTAATAATACATCGTTGCTTGAGGATTGGTTTGTCGAATAAAGCAACCGTCAAATGTTCAGGAGATGAAAAACAAATTTAAATATATACAGATAATTATATGAAGGCATCTGAGATATTTTTTACAGTTATGTAATTGCTGTATTATAGGAAAACATAATCACAGTATAAAATATTGTGTAAACTGTCTAATTAATTGAAACTACGTTTCAAATCGCGCTTTGTGGATATTCGATAAACCAATTCTAAAGCGACCATACATCGGGTAATAATACCTTTCCCGATAATAACCGCTAGAATATATACAGTGGAGCCCCGATCTACCGTTGATATTGTATGGTCCCGGCTAAGTACCATAAAAATCAATGCTAAATAATGCTCATTGATGTATCGTTTTTGTTGAACAATTTTCATCCTGCTCAGAAGTACGTATTCTATTCACCCGGTATTTTTGTCGCGTCACAAATTTTATCCGATATTTCGTTTTGTCGAACATTTGTCAGTTTAGTTCAGACTTATCAATTATAAAACGAGTGGAAGGACAGTATATGAGTTATAAAATTAAAATTAAAGTATTATTAGCATTTTTCGCATTCACATAACCCAGTGAACGGCAAACCGCGGATCTTTGCAAGTACGACTCTTTTGACTCCCCTTGATTTGTCGGTTTATTTTTTGCTCGCAGAATGTTTAGGGACAAATGAAAAAATGTTGCCACAAAACCAAAAAAACGAGAGAACTATTTTTTTTCAGGGAGGAAGTAATTTTTTTATCGAAATACTTCTAAAACGTTGTGTTACTTACATTTGGCTCTTTTGGCTCAAGAGTTTGCCGACCGCTGGTATAACTTGAAGATTGTTAATGACGAATTATTTGCCACAAATAATTTTCACTACCAGAAGAACACTGTTGTATATCAAAATCGGTCAATTTTAAAAACAAACTTTTTGATGTATGTCAACGTATTTGATTTAATATGTAACGGCTTTACGGTGCTCATTTTTGCTGTTTTTTTATAAACAACTAAATTACTAAATTTAAAGTATCAGCGATTAAAATCAATTATGTGAATAATGCATTTCACCAAATATTGAAGATCACTGCTTTCATAATTAAATAATGTATGAAAGGTGAGTTTAAGAGTGCAGGTGTCTTGCAGGAAAGGTAGACGGAATGGCACCACGCAATAACTATACTCTCCATTTACCTGTTGCAATTTGCGCCATCGTATTTACGACTGTATTCATATTATAGATTGTGTTCATATTAGAAAATCAATGCTACACCTATTATTTTATTCACAATATTCACTGCCCTAAATAATTATTGTAGATAATTTGAAAGTTTATGAAGACAATTCATTGATTTAATGTTTTCTTTATCCTTTGTTACATTGATTAATTTGTCGTTTAATTCTAAATTCAAATAATTCATTTTAAACGACACTGTTTTAAATATTGACAATACTTTTCTGCTTTGGTATGAGTATTTTTTTTTCAAATTGTTTATGAAAATAAAATTATTTAGATAATACCATAGATTCGATCATTTTTTGTTTTTTATTTAAATATCGAACAAATAAAATATTTTACCATTGACGTATCTATTAGAATTTACTTTCATAATGGGCTACTTTTGATAATGATTGTTTTAGAATTTGACTAGATCAAAACCAACCCGATAAATTTTCTGTGGTAGGTTTATTATAATAGTGGTTATAATTAACCTACTTGAAATTTTTTTTTTAATTAAGATTAAAACAGAATTTATCAAAATGGGACAAATCCATTGGGCAAGTCAAACAAGAATTATAAGGTAATGATAAATTATTTATATTTAATTTATTTAGTATATTTCGGATTATCTGGACGCCTTCTCTCCAGTACGAATAATCGAGAGTACACCTAATTTCAAACTAAATTTTCAAGTAATAGACGTGGATTTTTGCTGTTTTATGAAAAATTTGGAATGCCACATTTCAATATTATAAAAACATAAATTTTCAAATGGGCGTAGTTGAGCAAAAGATCTCCAAGCCACAAATTGAAAATTTTCATTTTACTGCATATAATGCTTTGAAAACATCAATACTTCAATATGACAAAGACACCCAATCAAAAATTTATATCTAGAAGAAGTAATCGTAGTTTTATCTAGTTCAAATAAGTACTCACAATTTACAAAAAATAAAATCTACAAAACGTCATTTCAAATCTGATTTGAATGTTTAAATATAACGTTACTTAACTACAAGTAAATTTTGACCATACCTATACTAAGTTATAATAATTATCATAATGTCACATTCAACTATTTTTTCTATAAAACTACGTTTATATTGTTGAATTATATTTTATTGTTATTTTTTTATATTTATAAACAAAAAATACACTAAATATAACGTCTTTATGTTTTATGGGCAAATACTAATATAATATTAATAAAAATCCAAGCACAAAACGAACAAAATTTTAATTTGTACCCACAAAACAATCAATAACTTTTACAATAGTACGTCTTTCAATAAACTATTAAACAATAAAGATGTAGTATATGCTATGTAAGCATATAATTTTCATATAACAGTCTAAATAATATAAAAGTCATACTAAATATTAATTTATTTCCGAAAAATCAGTTTTACTCAGTTTGATACATTGTGGCTTGGACGTCGTTTGCTTAACTACATCCAAATATGAATATCAATCCTTCTTCTTCACTTATAGCACCACAGCTGAGGTGCACGGTGACCGCTCAAACAGGCTCTCATTATACTTGATATTCCGCTCTCCTTCTTTAGTTGTTGACTTCACTAAAGTGTGGCGTATATTCGATGCTACGTTCTACATGCGTGTTATGTGGTCGGCTAATTACTACGCTGTCTTGATAAATAGTTTGTACAGCTTGTAATTACAGCAACATCGCTAAACGCTATACTGTCTTACACGGATATTATCATAACCGTGAAATAATCTCTAGATGAACACTGTACATAGGAAAAACAAAATGAATAAATTCTAAATTATTTAAAACTGGTAAACTTCCATATGTGAGATCACTGTTA
>JAGVSQ010007658.1:0-15112 GCA_022683975.1 Rhyacophila evoluta
CGCATTCCCCGGATCGTTAGGCGCACACGCTACCAACAACGCTACCGGGGAGACATTTTTAACTTGTGAAATATTAACAAATAAAAAAAACATTACTGTTTATATTCGACCTTTTTTTAAAGTTATATAAATTCACAGTTACATAAGTATATTCCAAGAAAGCTGGGCAACAAAAAGCTTCCGTAAACTTTTTTGTTACTTTAAGGATAAATATATTGTTTGTGTGTTTATTTAATATAATGTATGAGATGTTTGATATAAAAGTATATAAATATATATTTTATACTAATATTAATCCGGTTCGTTCTTGACCTGCCAGAAATATAATAAATACAAATGGTAAAACCAGTTGTCAAAGTTGATATGGGTACAGTACGTAAATTATATCTTTTCTGTCAGCTTTTTGCTCTAACATATACGTAGATAGTAACATAACTCTAGTCTATACTATACATTAAATAATATACTTTTTAGTAAATTATAAGATAAGTTATCCGGAAGTCTTGAACGACGTTAGTAATATTGAAGAATATATTTGAGAAAGGTCTCTAATGTTTTCAACTGCCTTTGTTTTCTGCTTATCCAGCAGTGGTAGTAGAAACCTTTTATAAGCTTCAGGAAAATGAAGTCAAGTCTCATGTGCCTGGGTAGAATGGAAAAGGATTTGCGAGTTCTTAACGTCAGTATTTAACGCAAGAAGACGCAAATTAGAGAGTACCGGAGAAGTTTTCTCGAGAAAGCCAGTGTCAAATGATTTAGCTTTATAAAATAGCTTCGTTATATATCTGCAGCTTTAAAGCACATATGTTACTATAACATTATTTCTTTTAATATGCGATGAAATGTTAATAAGCATTTATAATACGTGAAATTCTCCGTGAGTGAAAAACTCAACCACTCACACATTTAAAAAAATCTCATTTAACCCTTATCGCTGGAACACACCGATCTGTTTTCAATATGTGTAAACTATGACACCGTTGATCCATCGGGCCGATGTTTAAGCGTCTATTATTATTAATTACTTTTTTTTTCGGCATATAACAAAAAGTAATTAAGTGTAATGCTTGGAAAAATGTCTTTATTTTAAATTAAAAATCCTTTTTTAACAATGTTTCGTCTTTACTATATTAATGTGCTTTCAGTGCCCGAGTAGTAAGTAAATTTATTTCGGCGCAACAGATTGCGGATATTAATCTCACAATAGCGTAAAATATACTTTAGAATTAGCTGACTATTATTTTAAAAAAGTAGGGCTTTAAATTTAAAGATCTATCGAAATCCTTGAAAATATAAAACAGAATAACGATTGTATTACGCCACCAAAAGTTAAACATCATGTGACATCAGTAATATGCACGTGCATTGAATATGAAATATCATTTCGTATTCATTATGTGGTCATAAAATAAACTCTTTTGTATTTTGTGTGCATTCGATATCTTAATATCATTTATTTTAATTATAGAGTTATAAATTTGAACTTTCTCTTATATTTTCTCCAAGTTTGTCGAAATGATCAATCAAAAAACGAAGAAATTTAAATTAATAATTTTTCCATCAATGCTTTCGCTATGATATTTGTAAGGAGGAAATATTTCAAATATTTTATCACGTTTTTGTCACGAATTTGCATATAACAAATATAAATTCGCAGAATGACTTGAAATAATATCGCAAAACTCTCACGAGAAAGTTAGCAAAGTGATTCAAAAACTTAAAATATGGTCGGAAGTTTTGACTTAGGAGAAGTTTAATTTAGCTATATTTTAAGAGTGAAGTGAAGATTTTTTACTAAGTTCCATGGAAACTGGAAGTTCATTTCCTAGAAATTGACATTCAAAATAAGATAAATCAATATATTATAAAATTTTAAAATTCACAAAAAAAATACTACTTAATTTTTAATGCTTTAAAGGGGATATAGTTCATAATCATTCACACAATTTATTTTTACTTATGAAAAGATTTAAAATGGTTTTAAAATGGTGATTCAAGATTCAAAAAGCAATATTCTAAGTACAATGGAAATAGAATCGCAATTAATTGTAACATTTTGTCATTTGAATGTGCCCAACGATATTTAAAATATATTTTTTACTTTTAAATAAGTCAGTGATACTATTGTAGTTTAACCAACCAAGAGTATTAAAACAGTTTTAAGTAACAATGTTAGTTTTCAAAGATTTTAAAGATTTCTAAAAAAATAATTATTAAACCATTTCACACTAAGCATGTGAATCATATAGATCTTTAACTAATTAGTTTCTTATTGTATTGAAATTAACGATGAGAGCACAGACCACCAACCTGCCACTTTATAACATGAAACTTTTCAAGCACATTGAATAAAAAAAATGAATGTTTTATTTTTGTTAACTAACATAACATGATCATTTTTATAATATATGAAAATTTTAAAAATATTTTAATTACAAACATTAATAATTATTTTCATTAATATCACTTAAAAGGGAGGTGGTTACAATGAAATACACCACTCTAATAGTTTTATATTTAGAACTAAACTACTGCTTTTATCTTAATACTCAACTCTTTTGACATCCATAGCAAGAAGTAAAATAAATAATTTTTATTATTTACTACTCCAGAACTTAGGGCTGTGATATTTTTTTCTAGATGAATAACAAGATGCTACAGATAAATCTTACAAAGGTTTTCCAAAATAGGTTTTTTATATCACCACCTACTGTAAGTATTTAAATATTATACTTAAAGAAACGATCCCTGTCGTAAATAAAAATTTATGTTGAATATTACAAATTTCGCATAATTTTTAGTTGAAAATATATATGGATACCAGTTTTCAACAGATTAAGGTTAGAAGTCAAAAATATTTTTGAAATATTAAATATTTATAACATACTAGTACAATATTCAAGGGCATGTTTAATAAAAAATATTTAACCGAACAACACGAGCATTCTATACTTTAAAGAAAAAAATATATAAATTTTTATACGGAAAATTCCATTTGAAAATTTTCTCTCAATTATATATTGTGTTTAATAGAAAATACAACGTCGATATTTTCACGGAATAACTGTTATGAAATTGTGGGCTGTGAATCGGAAATGAAAAATTATTTTTATAGAGCTCATGGTATGTTTCAAACGTTATAGGCAATTACTTATTTTCATTTTTTGATATTATTTGAAACCTTTTATCTACCATCCGCATTATTTAATGATGAATGAATTTCATATGTTTTTATCAAATTCTATTTTTCATATTTTTTAATTAAATAAACGGATTTAACAATTTCCGTTGGGAAGATAATAGGTACTGAAGTATTGATTTCATAAAATATTTAAGGTATGTGATGAATACGTTATATATCACTTTAGGTAATATTTATTCGAAGCTGAAAACAAATTGATATTTGGCTGATTCGTTTGTGAAAACTTGACAATTGTATATCTCATTATTTATATTTAGGCGTTTATTATTTCTGCAATTCCGAGCTTATCCTACGAGTATTTCACCTGAACGTTAACTATAACTTGAGATATACTTTTAGTTTATTACGAACTGTCAATATGAGCATATTACACTTTTTCAGTTTCGCTATCCAGTTTTAGAATATTTAAAAATATCTAAAAAAAAAAACTATTTTCAGATTACTTCTTTATTGCAATATCCTCTCTCTACGTTTATCATATTATGGTCACCATAGAGTTTCTCTAGGGTATTCTATCACCTGCCAGTGGCATTTCCTAATTTCGCTGAGTGCATCCTGTATATACCTGACGGTCCTCCAGGATACCAGAATTTCACCGATTGGAATTAGAAACAGGTAGAATTTAGGCTCTCTTGTTAGTATAATTTAATAAGTAATAATTTGATTAATCGATTTGACAATACAGGTTTTTTATACTATTATTATAATAAAACAAATACGTCTTATTGAGTGGATACATTTATTTATCCAATCTATATAATTACACACTCTGAGATATTAAAAACTATGATTTTGAAAAAGTTACACGTACACATTATCGTTCGTGGCTTTTCGTTTTATTATATGTGAAAATTTGTGACTGAAATTATTAATTTAAACTATGTACTTGTTTTTATATGGCCAGTCAATGCAACCAAATATTTTTTGCTAAGTAATTTTGAGTCAACCCATATTTTAGATTAAAAGATGAATTATAAAATGAAGAGGCATATATAAGAGCTCATTATTTTTTTTAATAATTTCAATAGTTGAGGACTTAATTACGCAGATTACATGATTCAAACAGTTTTTTAATTCTCTAAGTACTATTTTTTGTAACTTTTCTGTGGTATTTGAGATGAGATTAAAGAAGTATTTAAAAAATATTGTCATTTTTCCAGTAATTGTTTTTTTATCCATACACCAAAAATTAAGCAGACTAATTTATTGATTATTAATAAATCGCCAAAATATTTTTTTCTCCCACTTCTAAGATTAATCTATTGAAAAATATATGCTGTGACTATATGCTCGTCTGCTTAATAATCATTCATATTGATATTTAAAATAAATAACAGAAATACTTTTAACATTTATTATTATTTAATTCAGCGCTTAGTGAGATTACATAGTACTTGTATTATTTGGTTGCAAAAAAGCATTAGTTATATATATTATAAATTATTTGAACTTTATACATATTAGAGAATAAGACACTGTGCTTTTTGGATCCATCAATTAGTATCGATATGTAAATATGTATAAAATACAAGCTGCAAATAAATACATTTTGAAGTAAAATAGCGAAATGGATATCATTTTTTTAAAATAAAACACTATGTGATATTTTAAGTTTAAATTGGAATAACGTATGAAAAGGTTCTATTTTTTACTGTATTTACATTAAGAGAATATACCAGGACGTTGCAGAGGTATATAAACCGTCCCAAAGACATGGTAAATGCGATTACAAAATGTTAATTATGTTTATCCAATGGTCTCTCAGAAGGCCGTTAAAACCAAGTACGGGATGTAGCTGACGTTTATTTCCCTATTATATCACGAGCTTATTTTTGAAACACTCAAGTTTGACAAACGTACATTGGTGGCCAACGTCCACAAATACTTGCTGTAAAATATTACTTAATCAAAAACACATTTTCAAAAATCATCAATTGTTTCTAGTGTAAGATTTAATAAATTTTACGTAAATTACGCTATTTTCAATCAAATTATTTTAATAAATTAAGTAAATTTTACGATGTTTTAATTTAAAAAAAGTAAAACTTCAAGCATATTTCATTGTGTTTTCAATTAATCCATTATAAACGAATTTAAAAAATAGAATAATTGATTGCAGTATACGAAGGTTATAAATAAAGTAAAAATACACTTTGATAATATATCATACATTTTGAATAAAAAAGAGCTTATTTTTCCGTGTAAGAAAATAAAGCGATGACACTGACAGCGAGGGACAGTCACAAATAAAATGTTTTCAGAATGAGTGAGGTTTTTGTGCTTTTATTCAGATTTTTTGAAAGTAACAAACGAAAAAGTCACTGAAAGTCTCGTGTTTGTACAAAATGGACAACACCATTATGTTGATTGAACAATTAAAGATTCAGCAGTCAAATATCACACGAATATTTTGTAACTTTGAAACTAGTGTATATATTGTAGATATTAGCAACTTAAATATTGTACATTTTCGCTAAAATTGACTTTCAATAAGTATATATTTTTTAATCCGTACCAAATGCTTCCAGTTCAATCAAAGACAAAATGTTTTCTTTCAAAAATTCAATAAAAAATCTTTTTTTGTATTGTTTCAAAAAATAAACAAATTTCTAGAATAGCATTATTTAAAATGACAATTCTTTACAAATTCAAAGACTTTATAGCATCAAATCTTTTCTTTGTGGATGAAACTAATATAACAAAATCGAAAGTTCCTTGTATATTTTTTTCAAATATTTAAAAAAAATACTACCAACTATAGCGTAGTTGGTAGCGTACGGGCCTTGCAATCCGGGGAATGCGGGTTCAATTCCCCGTCTATCGGATTTTAAAAATCCAAAAATGCAGAACTGGATGCCCGTTGGGTTGAGCAATTGTCTGACAAAAAAATTCTTGTGAAAAATAATTTGTCAAGACGTCTTCACATTGCGAAGATACATATGCTCCACTTCGGAGCGAACACAGTATTAAAAAATGTGGCAGATAAATTCCACATCAATAAAATTATTTGTAAAGCACCTTTTTAGAACTCATATGTCAATTCATTTAATGATTACAAAATCAGGAAAAGGATGAATGTTTTGTATATCTTGATTTTAATTTTGAATATTTTTTATTCACAATAACACATAATAATTATACATATACTAAAAAACATTGAAACTAAATAAATTCAGACAGCCTACAGTAAAATGCTTGTATTTATTGAATTCTGTAATTTAAATTCTTAAAAATGAAACTTGCAACTGACAGACAAAGACGAAGTAAAGATTATTAAGTGTTATATTGTTTATTAACTTACCAAACTAAACAACAATGCTCTTATTATTTGGATGTTGCTTAACTGCAAAGACTTTAAACTCAAACATTTCGAAATTCTTTTATCACAATGTTACAAAAAGCGATGAATTACAGTTTCTCTTTCCTGTGTTAAGGGTTTATTGTTTACTGTTTAATTTTAATTACAAGCGTATTTTACTGAACTGAAGTATCCAGAAAAGGATATATTTCTATCGATTTGGGCAGTGAAAATGTGGCGAAAGGATCGCTACAGAAAAGGAAGATTATACTGGTGATTATTTATTGAGAGGCCTCAGAGCTTTGATTAATGTTTTGTTAATTTCACATTCGAAAAAGGGTATGAGGTGATTCTGAAGAAAATAATCGCTTTACAGCCACCGGCTTGAAATAATCTTTTAAGAAAAGCGCTCAAGCTTATGGATTTAAATGACAAAGCTCTAAAGCAAATAATATAAAATGGTGCATTAATTAGTTTAAATATCCCGTCAGCATCATTTAATTATCATTATTTTATAAACTGAACTTATTTTTATATCTACTGTATAATTAATACACGTTCAATCATTTATTCTGAACGGAAGCTGCCCTCTCTTTAATAGAGGTGACTTGAAACCGTAAGACAAAATTTCTTCCATCAAATTAATATGTCTATATCGAATTTCATGACCAGTTAATCGTTTCAAAGTATTCTAATAAATAACTTATTGGTATAAACGTTAAATGCTCTAGTTAATAAATAAAAATAATATTATTATACATAGCAAGATTTAATTTATTAAATATGATAAAAATAATACAATACTGTAAGTATTTGTAATTCACAGTAGTTATTGTGTAGGTAATATACCATGAAGTTCGAGCATAATATTTCATATGCTACACATATTATGTGGTTGTACATTTTTACTGATGCGCATACTATTTTTTCTGACATATGTGTTCTCTAAGTAAAGTATATGGACACCACACAGCGCCTCGAGAATTCCGATCATCTATATACTATACAATCTCTCGGGACTTGGCAGTATTCTGTCACTCTGCTGAATGCATTACGTTGATAGTTTCTACAGCTTTCTAGCATATCAATATTCAATTGGCCTAGAAAATAAGCCAAACGGCTTGAGACTCTTACGAACGATTCGCAATACGTTATCCATGGTGGTTTTAGTCTTGTTGTTAAAAAAATGGCTTTATTTTTTACTAACCTCATTCTGAATGAAACCATACCATCATATTCCCAATAATTATCGCAAGTACATGCTCTTAAAACTTAGTTTTTGCGGTTTGAGTCATTATTTGGTTTCATGACTCACCGCCATAAAGCTATTCTGTCAAAATGCATACATTCGATTGTTACCTAGAGGTCAGTATTATTCACATGTAAACACTTAGATCATCCTTAAATTCGTTGATCAATACGATAATATATTATAATTTCCGAATATTCTCAATTTTTGTGTTGATATTGCTTTTAGCCGTTGCTATGTTACACATGTCTAATAAAAAAATAATTCAATTTATACAAGAAGAAAGTTTGTTTATTTTAATCAAATTTCTCGATTACATCAAATTCAAATGTTTACCTAGTAACCTACTGTTTGACCTCTATCTAATATACATCCATAAAATAAAAGCCCAACTTTCATTAAGTTTATTATCATTGAAAAGACTGTCATAATACAGCGCATTTATATATGTCCCAAATTTTACATTCCTCATGCCTTATTAAAGCTAGATAAAGCTTTTATTATTTCACGTATTTTTATTTGAAAAGTTTATTTTCTTAGTAGAAATTTATACTATTATACATAATGTCATCAATAAATATACGTTATTTGCATTTTTTCATTTGAATAACGTGACCGTCAAACATGTGATGTTCACATTATAAGCACTATTAAATGCCCTCACTAATCTCCCGTTTTTTCTTATAAACGGTTTTAATCATACGTATCTCAAAGCTTAGTTATAAACAGGTAATATACTTTATCCGACGTGAATGTCCCAGGAATTATTAAAAAAATTATTTCGATTAACTATAATATGCTACACGTCTATTTATATATAAATAATCTAAAATTTAAATTAAATTGAATCCTAATATTCTCTTGAAATTAATAAACTAATGGCTAAATAATTCTCGATCTAAAATTAATTTTCAGTTTTAAAAGGGTGATTGTTACATTTTTGCTGAGACCCTATCTATAGACATAGAAATATTTTCAATTAAAATTAAAATTTATTTATTGTTAATATTGAAGAAGCTGACAGACTTTAACTGCAGGTTAAATACGTTATAAATACAAAGACTCTTCATAAATATTTAATTAATATTTGTTCTTTCTATTAAACTAATATTGGATGAAATTTGTTTCGTGAATAATTAATACATTCAAGCCGTTCATACGCTTTTTTAGAATATGTTCTATTATATATTTAATCATTGCTATCCAATTTATATTCATTTGTATGTTTTTCGTTAGAATGGATGTGATAATTTACTTAAATTTATATGAAAACTTTACAAATATTTCGTATAATATAATATATACTTTGTGTTCTTATAACCGATTGATTCAAATTATTTTCGGTGCGAGGGTTTCCAATATCTTTCCACACGAATGCATCAAAATCGTTTACGGATTATGGCCGCCATGCCAGAGATTTCCTTTTACCAAATACTTTCACGTAATGGTGTAGCCAAGAATAACGAGTCTCTGAAATGGAGAAATCAAATCCAAGTATCAATAAAAATAAATGCCCAAGGATTGTATTATATTTATCACGCTATTTTGGTTTACTATGGACATTTTTTTAAGTTAAAATATACGTTCAATATAATTTTAATCATCAAAATTTTATCTCAAAATATCTTATAACGCTCTTTGTAGAAACACAAACAGATATTATAGTTAAACAAAATAACAATACTCCAGATTTACTACAAACCATAATTAATCAAAGTGAAAATAAAAATAAGTGTGTGGAGCATATAGATCTGCACAGTGAAAAGATATCCGCTTCACTATATGGATATTTGCACTGGAAGACATACCTTATCAGTTTATTTTTCACGAATATTGGATGTCACACAATTGCTCAACGTAATTAGTATCCATTTCTACATTTCCATATTTTTTAATTCAATATATGTAAGAATTTAACTCGCATTATTCGGATATGAAGCGCGTATGTTAACCCCTGCGCTATTGGGGCACATTGAAATATATTGGTATATTGATCGAGTAAGCATTTTTTTAATCGAACCATATCATAGCGGTTTAATAATTCAAAAGTTTTATCAATGAATTGAAATAAATTCTCTGTGATACCATTATCAATTTGGTGGCTTAACCAAAATAGTTTAAGTGTTATTGTTGGTGCAAGACATAAGTTCAAGCCAAAAATGTCAGTACATGAGTACCTTACGATATAGTATACATTCACAAACGAGACTTATACGAATTAAGTACACGAAAAAAGTATTTTTCTTAATACATGTATTCCTAATTATAATATTTAAACTGGCGTATAATAAATCAAATATTTTTATGACGTACTGAAAATGAATTTTACATTTATGTTCGATGAAATAATATGATGTATATATACATTAATATGATTTTCTACGGAGACTTCCCGGGGTATTTTTTACATTGTCTACTGAAACTTGATTCTGAAAGTTATAAATAAATCGAGAATTTGTTTCACCTAATAAATATGAAAACGTTTGTAAGCGATATAGTTGACTCGTTTATTTTCATTTTTTATTATTCCCTCAAAGCAGCGCAACAAACTAGTCCAATTAGAAACGGATATTGGATTTTTTCACTCGTAAAAAAGCTTATAGCGAAGAACCTTTCTCATTTTAAAACACAGTTCACGGTAAATTAATAAAACCTCCGGAGGAATAAAAAACAAAACATATCTTTATTTAAAATAAATAATAATGAATAAGCTTTGCTCAAAATAATATTGAATAAACATTGATTGTTAAGATAATAAAAAAACAATGATATCGTTATGCAAAAGTTGTTAAAAAACAAAATTATCATAACATTAATAATATTTAAGATAATATATTCGCTGAATATGTTAATAGAATTTGTTTATAGATTTTTTGATGGAATAAAATTTGAGCAGTGCCACTATTTTATTGTATTTAACTACAACATTTTACATTATTATGAAACGTTTTTCATAGAAATAAAAATCATTAAAATATCAATGTTCTTCTTAAAACTCTTTTTATAATATCATATATTATATGTTCATATAACTGTAGGTTTATAAGTATACAGTTATTTAAAAAATATGGCTATATCGTTAAATAGATCGGGATAAATTATTTAACTAAAAAATACAATTTCAATCCATATATATTGAGCATGGCTTATATTATGTCACCAAGTATTTTCTAATTTAGATTTATTCCCAGATTTAAAAAAAAACTGTTAATTTGAATGTAATTAAATTTATTATGTTAAAAAGTATAATATAAATTTGAATAGCACATAAATCTACTGATAAAATAATACAAAGATAAGACATCAATTTACTTTATTAATATATTTAGCTAGAAAATTATGTAAAGTTATAATTACTTATATAAATATAAGTTTAGGTAATTACTAATTTAAAATTTAAATTTTATAGACGTATTACACTTGCGTTATTTTATCTATAGACACATTTAACTATTTTTTATAATTTAATTTGACTATTATGCTACTCAAAAATAAGATCAGATGACAAATTATTTTTAACTTTATACATTTAAAACAAAATACCAAATATGAATTACTCAATGTAGATTTTGATGTCTTTTACAATTTATACGTAGTATATAAAATCTCTTACTTTTATGTAATTTCAAAAAATAAATGCAAGTCATCACGAATATTATTATGTTCGTCAGTTTTTACAATATACCGTGAAATATTTCTTGAAAATGTAATCTTATCGAAGAAAATGTAAAACGTGGACTGAATAAGCACTTTCTGATTTGCGTTTGGAATACTCGAGATGTAAACAAATGGTATAGTAAAATCTCCATATTAATATGAAATACTTTTAATGTGTACGTTTTTTTAATATGAAATTATGAATTATACTTTTTTTAAGATAACGACTGAATAACAAAAGAAACATATTTATTTTTCTACGTGAAACTAATTACAATAACTTTCCAGCAGTTTTAATTCATTTAGTTTACGAATATGTTTTTCCGAGTAACTGCACGATGCTAGTATTTTTACTAATTGAAATTCTACTAAGTGAATAATATAAATATTAGAAAGCTATATTTTCGTATTACTGGTAAAAGACGTTAAAGTGAAAAAGTGAGTTTTAAAATAATCGAGTTTTAATGTTTGAGTCTCTATGTTAAATAGATTTTACGACAATTTCTTAAAATATAATCATTATACCTTATATACTGTATAAAGTTTCTTGATATAGGATATCGAAATAACCAACATCACTGCCCATAAAAAAATCATTCAAATGATTTGCTAATTTTATATAAAATTGTATTAATATTAAATGTATTTATGGGATAATCATCTTTTGTAATATTAATTATCAAAGATCATTTAATTTAAATATTCATAGAAATAAATTAGAATAAGTTATTAGGATCGCAGTATTGAATTGGTTTGATTTTTCGTAATACAATTTTGATGCTGATGACAAAGTGGCGTTTTTGTTTTCGATCTCCTCAATAATAAAAATGTATTATGTGTCTAAGATTTCTAAGTTATCAAGAGACAACTAGTTCAAATTAGATTCTTAAGTGCGGATTCTTACAGCGCTATAATTTTTAAAAAACAAACTTTCACAGTATAACAGTAACTAATACATTTCTATAGAACACACTTTTTTAAAATTTAATTATTTGACGTATTTTCTCATCCAATAGCAGCATTCAGACCACAGGACATAGTTTTAATTCTTAGATGCAATAAAAAAATACCTTCGTGGTATATAAATAATCGATATTTATGTTAATTTTCTTGTACATTAAATTAATAACAATCCAATGAGACAAAAAATATTACATGATGGATTTTTATCCAGAATAAAAAATGTTGCATGCAAAAGTACCGGGTTCAAAAGATTTTGAAACGCCAGTTATTTCTTTGGTAACATTTATTTCCTGCGAGTCGTATATGAAAATTCATTCTTTTGAAGCCTTGACAAAATAATTATTTCAGTAGAGACGGAACAGGTGAATAATATTTTATATTAGATTGAGAGACTTTTTTTCATTTAGGAAAAAAACTTTTTTTTGTTTTTACCGTTGTTGAAAATTTAAATCCTAGCTAAACTGTGAACAATTTGAAATATCCTACGTTTTCCAAGTTATGGTTGATATTAGTATTTGAAATATCATTTATCTACCATATTTAATGTATCAATAGTATAATATACATCAAAATTTCCCAACCTGTCCTCTGCATGCTGCATTTTTGGTAGCTCGTTGACAAACAAAATTAATTAAGTTACATGGAAAATTCATTAGATTATCATAAAAAAATAATGAAATTTAATTAAGTACTATATTTGAATATACGGCCATATGACTATTGATTTGCTATTTTTTTATGTATAAGATAAGCATAATTTATGAATTTATACTAGAATATGAACAGTAAAGTAAAGTAAAGTAGAAATGTGATAAGCACCATATAATTTCTACAAATTATTCAAATTAAAAAGTTACTCCCATGCTTATTAAGGTGGAATTTCACTGGAACATATCATTTAAACTTAACGAATTTAATATCTCCGCGCTCCTACCAAATTGTTATAAGTTATATAACTATCTAGCTATTCGTAGCTTTCTCAGCTGTACGGCTTTACGCGAGATGAAATCACCATCAAGTTGACAGTAAGTTTGTTTATGGTAATTGAAAGTTTAATCATATGGTTTTAATATTTTAAGTGGTATATAATACTCAGTTTTTTTACCATATTAACTATTTTCTGTAAGCTTTGGAGATCTTTCCACCAAATTTACATTAGAATAAAGCTTTACTCATTAAATTAAACTGCACGCTACCTTCGTTACTTTTATATACGTACACATTTACATAATTTTTCGTCCAAAGCTTTCTCTTGATGAAATAATAAACATGAATTCTAAGTTAATGTAAATATTATTCACTAGTTCTGGAATAAGTGTCTTTCCCGGGAGTATAACTATTATAGTGAAACAAGGACGATCTTAGAGTCTCATGGTTTTACTTTGAAACATTTATAGTAAATGTATGGGTCTTATTTCACTAACAAAATAGACTTACTTAAAATAATAAAACTATTTATATACATAATTTAGGAATTTATATAAACAAACAAAGGCAAAACAAACTATCTAATAATTTCAATGTAAATATTTTTTGTGAGAGATTAAATATACATCGATTTATTTTAAATTCTAGTGGTACAGATTCATTACATTTATTTTTTCTCTTACGTTGTCAATGAACTATCTTTTTATATTAACAATTGTTTGCCAGTTGTAAAATGTGGTTTTACACCAATGTACAAAAGTATCAATACTAGACGTAGTCATGCTAACACAGACGGCAATAATAATTTTTAACGAAATCTTCCATCTGAGTGTGAGTGAACTTAGATATACTCCGTTGTAAAAAAAATTAAGAATTGAATCTACTAACTTTCTTAGAAGACAGATTCAGATACTTTTATTACATTTATTCATCGTAACTTATATTGAATTAGTTTTTATATACTATGTCTATTTAAATATCATATACATCACTTAATATTATTATTAATTCATATTGGCACGGCTCTAAGCAGACACTTTGTTATATGTTCAGGTAATACAGTTGATTTTAATATAAGACACGTGTATGCATGTAGAATTTATACACCGATTTATTTAACCAATAGATACCCCCGTGAATACATTTTAACGGATTTGTGAAAACTTATAAATATTCAGGAGGGGTATTTTGTAAGAGAAAAATGCTTATGTAATATTTTCAATGTTATATCAATTTATTCTAAATATCATCGCACTTACAATTCAAGTGACGACTAGTGAGTGTATATTTTTTACCCTAAAAGACTTGGCAGGATATATTTCAGAATTTTTTAAGAGAATTTGCCTAAAATGCCTTCTCAATCTCATTATTTTGCGTACAACAACCCGCCGTGAGCATCACTCATACAGAAATTTCAACGAATTCAATTTTATTCCGAATTTGTCGAAGCTTTTTGTCCATGCGAAAGCGCTTCGCCAATTTCCGTCGTTTGCAATTTCGTGAGACTTTTAAGCCCGTATATTCAACCAGTCGACAGTGGAGCGATTTCTATCATTCTTAAATTAACTAAAAAATCCAAATTTATGTATTTGTTTTCCTTTCTACCACTCGATACGTATTCACATCTGTTATGCGATCGTATACCGTAGCGAAACGAAAGTGAAGCGCCTTGTGTCCTAAAAGCAGCTTCTCAAAACTTTGGTTGGAGTACACTAAAGTATGCATTATTTCTATTCTAACTAATTATGCTAAAAAATAATTTGTCAAGACGTCTTCACATTGCGGAAATCCATATACTCCTCTTTCGGAGTGGATA